>BJCM01006672.1:2584-28812 GCA_018326385.1 Flaveria bidentis | reverse complement strand
ATGCATGATTCGAGTTTTATTATTATGTCTTTCATTCATTTATATTTTTTTTCTAACATCATTAAAAACCTGTAATTATCTCTATACTAATAAATAAAAATAAATCCGAAAATTTATTATCATTATAGATTATCTAATAATTGGTTTTCCTACTTCTCTTTCATGTTATTTATGAATGCTATAATAGTTATTAATTAATTAATTAATAACCATTCATAATTAAAATTTTAAATATGTTAACTTTAAATTTTCAAATATATAACATATATGTTTATTTAATCCATATAATACACAATATTTAAAAACATAATTTTTTATATCATTAACCATGTAATAGTAAATTTATTTATACTGTGTATTACACAAGATTGTAATTTAATACAACAATATATATATATATGAGGAACATATTATAAAACAACAAGAACCGATTAGGGTGTTAATCTTTTATGGGTCTTTTTCTTATCTTACCACAATTAAGATTCACGTAAATCATAATCATATTAGACCGGCCAAACTTAAGGTCGGTTAAGATCGAAAAGTAAAAATAAAATCAAACAAAGCAACAAAGACTCTACTTTTTTCATACGGCTATGAAAATAAGTGGTAGGTTATTTCTCATCATTCATCTAGAAAGCCCAGAAAGCATGTTGAAGCTATTAAAAGCCTTGAAATAATTTTTTACCATGTTAGTAAATATATTCATATAAGTGATTTTTGTTGATTACATTGTACGTCCACTTGTTGAACCCAACCTCATTTGGGGTAGGGGTTGGGTTTAATTGGAAAGCCATTTTTAGTTATAGCAGTAAAGCTAGCATTGAGGTTAAAGGTTCAAGCTATGGCTACGTAGGATCGATCGATGTAAATTGATTGTGATATAGAATCGAGAGAATGTTAAATGAATATGCAAGCTGTCATTCTAAATAAAGTAAATCTCATTTGATAGAGTATAATAAACTTAGATTGTGCTACGTATTACCGTGAAATATGGATTCTTCATGAGATGAATTAGAATCTTGTTACTGTCATCACTATATAGAGTAATATATTCTACTTTCACCCTGCAAAAAACATGAATATCACCAAAGGACAAATCGGTAAAAATTCGGCATGCGAACACGTTTACCCGTAAAACCATGTTTCCTTCTTTCTTAGAAGCCAAATATATGTTTCTCCTCCATAAGTCTAGTGAAGGTCTTTCTGAATCCATTCTTGATTCGCGTTTAGGCTCCTCCATTGCCCTTTATACTCACCAAATAGCTAATAATAGTAGGAAGGAAAAGAGTAAGAATAACAAGAAAAGAAACAACATGTGGGGCGCTCCCAAAGGGTGATGCAATCTTACTGAATTTTTTGTTGACGCTTCTCATGTTTCAGGTTCAACAGGTGGAAGTCAACAATAAGGTGCTTACTCACATTTTGCTTAACCACCATTTGGGAATCATCAGCACCAATATCAACATCATTAGACATATGACCCATAACCAAACGGTGCCCACTTTGCTACACTGTTACTGACGTTGTCCTATGGTTCCACACCACATGTTCCTACCAAGTATCTACCACCACCGTATGTGTTGCCACACATAAACTAACCGCCACCACCGGTTTCCCCTCAACCACCGCTCCCACTCTACTACCACTAGCTGTTTGATGGCTTTGCTTACGGTCAGTTATCTGATTATAGTGGTTGACAGTGTCAGTTCACCAACATAGCTTCAATCGCCAACTCCATGTCGTTTTAACTGTCTGCATAATATAACTACTACATGGACTCTAGAGGAAGTAATGACATGCAATTCAATCTAGGTAATCTCCATTCTCTTATTTCTTATGATAAGTCTAAACCCATTATGGTTGGAAATGGTGATTCACTATAGGTTAATTATATTGGTCACTCATTTTTCCTAATTTCACAAAACAATTTGGCACTAAAAACTATATTTGTTTCGAGTTAAATGGTCAAAAATCTTATTTATATTTGTCATTTTACAACTGACAATTTCATATCCATTAAGTTTGACAACGTCAACGATCTCTATCCATTCTTATTATCTGTGTCATCTACTTCACTCATTTCTCTTACCGCTATGTCCTTCCTTACATGACACCAACGCTTAGGTCACCCTAGAGTATTTGTTTTGTAGTTTTTAGTTTCTCATAAACTTATTTCCTATACTGGCAACTCATTACCAGTTTATCATGCTTGTTAAGTTGGTATACATTGTTGTGCTCCTTTTAATATGTCTACGACCAAAACTAGTGATTTGTTTAAACATATTCATTCTAACATTTAGACTTCTCCAATTATTAGTTTGACTGGTTTTAAATATTGTAAGGACCTAACCTTTATAGATTACAATATTAAGTGAAAAGCAAAAACTCAAATCATGCAAGAAATACAAGGATGCGAGAACTCCAAAATGATGGATGCAAATTCCATCGCACAGAACTTAGAGTTGTTGTTTGACAACCTCATGTTATCGCATGAGAATATTTATTAGTATAAATAGATGGTTTCCTCTGTATTATATCATGTGTGTTTCATTTTGATAAAGTGCTCTAAGGGTTTTATGATAGGCCACCCTGGGGAACTTATCTTGGGTGGATCGAGCTTTAACGATATAAAACTCCTTTGGTATTGGAATTGTTTGATTAATAATATTTGATTGAGTTTGTTTGAAGTTCTTTGATATCACACATGCACACATCCATCTTATTTGATTATCAAGTGTAATAATATGTGGAATTGATCGTGATGAGGTTTTTACATTTCATATCAAAGCAAGGTGTTGCTCTTGATACACGGATTTTCATTTGGCAATCATCTGTTTAAGACGTTAAACATTAAGGTTGAAGATCTAAAGGTTTTGATCGAGCTTGAACCAGTTTTAAAGGGGAAGAAGATGAAATCGAGGGTGAACATACATGAAATTGGCTTTGTTACATGCTATATTGATTATCTACATCATTACGCTTAGTAGTTTCGAGTTTACATTGTGGAAAATGAAGATTTTAGATTGTAGTAGTGATTTAAAATCATAAAATTTGTTTTCGTTGAAGTTTTCGTGGGAGTAACTGCATCATGCGAGAACTTTGTAAAAATAACCGTAATTTGCGAGAATACGTTTTCATGAGAGAACTTTTTATGAGAACACTTTTTCATGCGAGAAACTTTCCATCCAAGAACTTTTAATAAGAAAACTTTTCATGATAAAACTTTATCATAAAATAATTTCACCATACGAAAACTTCTACATCCATATGAGAAGTTTGATAAATCATCTTGTTTATGCAAGAACCTGTCCTGATGCGTAAACTTGTTAGTATTTGAAGATTTCCAAACAAGTGTTTATGAACAATTCTAGAAGATGTTGGATGATTTGATGTTGGATGATTTGAAGCTTGATACATGAACATAAGTTTTTTTGATATTTGATCAACTTTAAGATTCTATATTTATAACATTTGATTCGGGTCATTCATGAATTGAAACTTGACAATATGTGTTTATCTTATCAACTGATAGGGACAATGATCGAACGATTTAATTAAGTGAAGAATCAAGATTGTTTTGGTATTCTTGCTCTATAAATATGAGTTTATTATATCTTACATATGGGGAAGTATGTTTTAAATAATCTGGGTTGATATGATTCAATCTTGTCATCTGATTGAAGAATCAGGTGGTTCAGGAATCCAAAATGGAAGTTGGATCTCTTTGTCATATGCCTAATACATCTTAAGTAGTAGTAATCTAGATAAAAAGGTTTTATTTTTATTCGGACGTAATATCCTCTATGAAGCTATACATAAGGAGGAAGTTACAATTGAAAGGGAAGACTGAAGTAAAAGATACCCGAGGATCTTATAATTCAAGAAGATGTGTGACCGAATTCAAATATAGCTTGATATCATAATCCATAGAGGGAATTGTAAGGACCTATCGCATTTATTGATTACAATATTAAGTGAAAAACAAAAACTCAAATCATACGAGAAATACAAGGATTCAAGAATTCCAAAATGATGGATACACCATCGCACGAGAACTTAGAGTTATCGCGCCATATCATTTATTGGTATAAATAGATGTTTTTCTTTTGTATTTCATCATGTGTGTTTCATTTTGAAATAGTTCTATGAGGTGAGAGAGCATAGAGTTATATGATAGGCTGCTAGAGGGGCGCTCACCTCCAGTGGATCGAGCTTCAACTATATAAACTACTTTGGTATTGTAATTGTTTGATTAATAATTTGTTAGAAGTTTGTTGATATCAGACATGCACACATTTGTCTTAATTTGAGTATCAAGTGCAACAATACGTTGAATCAATCATGATAATATTTTTACAAATATTATTTATTGTTTTTGGATGAATTTTCTTAGTTTTATGTGTCTTTCCTTGACGTATAAAATCTGATGTGTTTAAGGCTTCTGTAACTTTCGTGCATATATTAACAATCAATTTAAATGCTATATTTAACCATTTTAATATCACAGTGCTCATGAGGTTGAAATCAATCTTTTAGCAATTTATTCCAAACTCACTATAATAAAATTAGATTTTCATGTCCTTACACTTCTCTACAAAGTGGAAAAGCTAAATGCACCACTCATATAGTAAATAACATTATACACACTCTATTGTTTTAGGCTTTTCTCTCGTCCACATTTTGGATAGAATTAAACATGGCTATTCACGTGTTTAATCTATTGCCTACTACAACACTCGTTTTGTTCTCCTTTCAAGGTGGTGTATGGCTTATTTCCTACTTTTGTTCATTACATGCATTTGGTTGTTTCTATTAACTAAACCTTTCATCCACTATTTTTCATAATCTTTCATCGTGCTTCTCGGCATGACTCTTTCTAGGATCGTCCTCTGATCATAATGCCATTGGTGCATGGATCTTTTAACTAACCGGATTATTATCTCCCTTCATGTTAAATTTAGTGAAGAAAATCTTTAGTATACATTGTTTCATTCCACTCCCTTATTGTTTGACTATGATATTTTTGGACAACTTGATTATCCATCCGCTTCTGTATCTCGCTCTAGTGTCTTGACCGTTTTTGGTAACTCCACTGCCTCCAACCGGTCTGGTCAAAGCTGTTGGTTGCTGGATTCATCTAAGTTTCTGACTAATTTCAACTTTATGATGTCAAAAATTAAAGAAAAGAAGAAAAATAAAGAACAAAATCACCGTTGTAACACCCGGATTTTGGTAAAAGAAAGAAATGATATTTAACACAAATTGAGGGGTTAAATATATAAAAGGTACCAAATTAATTATTATTTTGTAAAAAAGTAGCATGGCTGCCCATGCCATTCCACTTTTCACCTTTTTGAGTTCGGGTTAGAGAGAGAAAGAGCAGAAGAGTTTGGATTTTCAAAGAACATGAAGGAGAAGATCGAATTCAGGTAAAAATTCATGGTTTTATAATGTTCTTGCCTGGCCTTAGCCTCGGTTGTATGCTTAAATGTGTTTGTGTGTTTGGTTGTATGTGCCTGTATGTATGTGTGTGTATGAATACGGGTGGATTTAAACTAATTTACATTCGGGTGGTGGTAGAACTCAATTTACATTTGGGATTTGGAATCTAGGTGGTAGAACTCAATTTACATTCAGGATTTGGAAGAAGTTCATCCGAAAGTTGTCAAAGGTGAGTTCTAGAACCCCTTTTGTACTTGTTTTAAACTAATTTGGGGCTGTAAATGCATGTATAAACATTTTTATAAAATTTGGGTGTGTACCTGTATGTATATGTGTGTATGAATACGGGTGGATTTTTATTTAGGCGATTTATGATGTTATGATTATGCTATGTTCTTGTTTTATACTTAGAATGTTAGAACTAAGCCTAGAACATGATAGTTCATTATTGGGACTGAATTGGTATGATTATAGTATAGGTTGGTTGCCCATGAACCTGAAAATGGCTCATGCGCCTTACGGTCGGAAACTGCTTGTGTGTTCCCATGCGCCCAAAGTTCATGTGCCCAAATAGTAGCCATGCGCCTGGAAAAGACTGAATTTGGCTAAGTGTCCAGACGCCTAGAACCCCATGCGCTCAAAGTGCCATGCACCCAAATAGTGCCCATGCGCCCAAATAGTGCCCATGCGCCTAGAGTATTGCCCAGAATGACTAAGTTTTGGCCTTGCGCCCCAATAGTGCCAATGCGCCTGGAAGTTCCCCATGCGCCTAAGTTTTCTCATGCGCCTAGAAGGCCATGCGCCCACATAGTGCCCATGCGCCCATATAGTGCCCATGCGCCTAAGACTTAGATTTATTTTTTAATTTTTTTAGGGAAAAAGTGAAATGTTGCCTTTGAATTGGGATGTTCACAGGGAAGAAGTAAGTTGACTTTTGTTGATGTATGTGGTATGTTATGATATGTATGATGATTGTTATGTCATTTATAATGGTGCCTTGTATGGTGATGATTTGTATGATTATGTTCATGTTCCTTGTTATGTATGTTTATTTTCCCTGGCTTTACGTTAAGTGTTTATGAAAGAAATGGTAAAGTATTATGTAATGTAAAGTGGAATATAATAAAAAAAGGAACATAATGATAGAATGCATGCATTAATGAAAGTAAAAGTAAAGAAAGGCTTGCAAGCAAAATGTACGGTGGTGCACGACTCTAAAATGTTATTAGCTCAACTGTGTGTGGTTTAGCTAGCCCGTAAGGATACACAGAGGTGTCTAGTCTTTGTGACTAACTAGTTGTATAGTACATGGATTATAATGGATACTAACCTCGGTGCTGGTGCCAGGCTATATGCGTTATGGAAGTCATTTATGATCTTCGACCCAGTACCCAATTTGTGCATACATTTGGGGTATAATATACAGATGGGATCTTTATCGCTTGCTTCGGTGCTGGTGTCAGGCTATGTGTGTTATGGAAGTCATTTATGATCTTCGGCCTAGTACCCGCTTTGTGCATACGTTTGGGGTAAAACTGATGACACTGATCCGAAAAGAAGTAAAGAAAGAAAGTGATGAACAGTAAAGGAAGATAATAATGATATTATCTACGTGTATCTATGATGTGTGATCATGTACGAAAGTATTGAATGGTTTTGAAAGAATATAAAGTATATTTTGTTATAAAAAAATTAAAACCCACTCAGCAACGCTGACTTTTATGTGTTTCCAGTTGGAAGGTAATTGTTGTTGAGGATGGCACGGGAGCGGCTACTAGGCTCATTTTGGATGCCATTCTTTTGTATAATGTTTTTGCATTGTAATGCGAACAAACGATGTTTCGTAATGAATGTAGTATTATTTTGCAAAAGCGATTATTATAATGAAATGAAATGTTTATTTAAATATTTCTGCTGTAATGTTTTATTAAAAGTTAATGTAATTATACATTTTATGTGCGATGATTGACCAGCTGTGAGCGTCTCGGGAACGGGGCCTTAAAGTTGGTATCAGAGCCAAAGTTTAAGTGAAACGGGTAAATTTTCAAAAGATACCTAAACTTAAACTAAAAATAGGATGGAAAGGGAAAGGATGCTAGTCCAAATAGCTGCGTTCCATCTGGTATTTTCTTTAATGATTAAATGGCATTATGCGCGCATGTTATTTGATCTTTGTGTCTTTAGTAGATTTAGATACTGATGTAGTCAGGATAGGAAATGTTTGGGGTATGAAGAGTAAAGTAAGTGGCTAATCACAACTGGCCATTGTAATTAGGGACTTATTATACTTCACATAAATTGAGCTACTCCCTTGAATGACCTTGTTAGTGTTTGAATCTCATAGTGTGTTTAGAGGATGGTCGGTGGAAGATCGTCAAAGGATTCAAGTGGTGGAGGTTGTGGTGGACGTGGTGCTGAACCACGGGTCACAAGAGGAAGGCCTAGAGCCGAAGAGGTGGCTCATGAATGACCCGAGACCCCTTGCCTTGAGGCTGGCGACGAGAGTGCTAACTTAAGAGCCTCAGTGAAGGAGGCTGTTATGGAGGAGGTGCACTAGGTCATGCAGACTATCCTACTGTCTGTGATGATAGAAGTGATAAAGGCTGTGCGGGAAGGAGATAGAAGGGAGAGGAACAGGTCCTTGGGAGGATGCGAGCAACCGAAGACTGAGACGGTTTTCTCCAAGGATGAGGAGGAGGAGGAAGAGCCTACGCCAGAGGCGGCATGAGGCTGCAACTATAGGGTATTTCAAAGATGCAAGCCCCTACCTTTGATGGTAATGGCACTGCTACTACCGCTCACCGGTGGATGAGAGAGATAGAGGCTGTACTTGATATCAGTGAGTGCCGAGAAGACCAGAAGGTGAAGTTTCTTGCCCACTCGTTTGTGGACTCGGCACTGTGTTGGTGAGACAATATTGTCCAAGCCGATGGTAGTCGGGTTATTGGAAGAATGAGATGGCCACAGTTGAAGAAGCTGGTGATTGATGAGTTTTGTCCTCACCGAGAGATGGACAAAGTTGAAAGGGAGTTCTTGAAGTTGGAGGCGGGAACAATGACCCATCAGGTGTCGGATCAGGTGACGCCTTTGTCACGAAAGATCAAGAGGTATATTCAAGGCTTGTCGATACACATTCGAAGGCACCTGATAGCCGCCCGACCGAGTACGTTTAGGTAGGAGTTGATTTGGTGGGAAGGTTATATGATGAGTGTGAGGTGCTGGTGACTGAGGGGAACAAGAAAGGTAGTGGTGACTGGAATTGGAACGGCAAGCAATTTGGACGTGGCGGGGCTGCTCCAAACAACAAAGGTGCACGGGTGGATGACTAACGTGTGCTCACATCCGATGCGGGGTCAAGGAGGTGTGTTAAGTGTTGACGAGAGCACACTAGGGAATGTAGAGTGGGATCCAATGTTTGTTTCCGTTGTGGGAGGACTGCACATGTGGAGAAGAACTACGGGGCAAGAGGTGCTATAATTGTGGCGAGGAGGGCCACATGAGTTGGGAATGCAAGAAACTAAGGGCTGAAAGTTCCGGTGCATGAAAGAAGATGACCGGGACTGAAGGGCAGAGGGAGAGCGCCAAGGCGTTCACGATGATGCATGAGGAGGTTAGGACGGATCCCGATGTTGTGTCAGGTATGTTTTTAGTAAACCAAACTTTAGCTTCTGTGTTATTTGATTATGGTACTAGTAAAAGTTTTTATTTCTGCTGCTTTCTATGCTAAATTGCTTGTTAGTAGTAGGAGTATAGAAAAGCCCTTTGATGTAGAAACTACCATAGGTAAGTCTACTAGGATTTCTGAGGTGATAGAAGGTTGTGACGTAGAACTAGAAGGTCACAAGTTTCCTATTAGAGTATTCGTGATGACCTTAGGCGGGTTCGAAGTAGTCCTAGGAATGGATTCGTTGGCGGATTACGAGGCGAACATCATTTGCCGCAAGAAGATGATTCGATTGACAAGGCCTGATGGGACTTCGGTGACGGTCTATGGTGGTCGGGTCACTACAGTTCCGAATGTGATTTTGATGGAGGTGGCGGGAAAGTGCATGAGGCGTGGATGTAGTGCATACTTGCCCTACGTGAAGGACATGGATACGCCTACACCAAAATTGCCCGATGTACCTGTGGTGTGTGACTTTCCAGACGTGTTTTCCAAAGACTTACCATGAGTGCCACTTGACTGTGAGATTGAGTTCCAGATAAACTTGATACCGGGTGCCCAACCTGTTGCTAAGGTGTCGTATCGGTTGGCTCCGACGGAGATGAAGGAGTTGATGGAGCAACTATAGGAGTTGCTTGATAAGGGGTTCATTTGACCGAGTATCTCTCCTTGGGGTGCTCCAGTCTTATTCGTGAAGACGAAGGACGATAGTATGAGGATGTGTATAGACTACCGTGAGCTGAACAAGTTGACATTAAAGAATCGGTACCCCTTACCGAGAATTAATGATCTTTCAATCAGCTCCAGGGTGCCAGTTGGTTCTCGAGGATAGACCTTCTATCTGGTTACCATCAGTTGAAGGTGAAGGAGCAGGATATTCCTAAAATAGCTTTTCGCACGCGTTATGGACATTACGAGTTTCTTGTTATGTTTTTTGGTTTAACCAATGCGCCAGCTAATTTTATGGACTTGATGAATCGAGTGTGTTGACCGATGTTAGAAAAATCAGTGATTGTGTTTATTGATGATATCTTGATTTATTCGAAGAGTGAGGAGGAGCATACCAATCACATTCGGGATGTGTTAGAGACATTGAGAAAGGAGAAGTTGTATGCTAAATTCTCCAAGTGGGCGTTTTGGTTGCGCGGAGTTTAGTTCTTGGGTCATGTAGTGAATCCTGACGGTATTATGGTGGACCCAACAAAGGTGGAGGCGGTGATGCAATGGAAGTCTCCGAAGACGCCATCCGAGATTTGTAGCTTCTTGGGTTTGGCGGGCTATTATAAGAGATTTATTCAAGACTTTTCTAAGATCGCTTCTCCACTAACCAAGCTGACTCGGAAATATGTGAGGTTTGTATGGGTCAAGATCAAGAGAAGGCCTTTGAGGAGTTAAAGGCAAGGTTAAATCAAGTTCCTGTATTGTCATTACCCGAAGGGAGCAAGGATTTGGTGGTTTATTCAGATGCTTCTTACTCGGGGTTGGGATGTGTCTTGATGCAAAGAAGAAAGGTTATAGCATATGCATCCTGATAGTTGAAAATTCATGAGGTTAATTATCCTACTCATGACTTGGAGCTAGTAGTCAAGGTCTTTGCGTTAAAGATTTGGAGGCACTATCTATACGGGATGAAGTGAAACGTATTCACTGACCATAAGAGCTTGAAGTACTTCTTTGAGTAGAAAGATCTGAACATGAGGCAGCGGAGATGGTTGGAGCACATAAAGGACTATGATTGCGAGATCCATTACCATCCGGGCAAAGCCAATGTGGTGACAAATGCCCTTAGCCGAAAGAGCGACCCAAACCGATTCGAGTAAAGGCTTATCAGTTGGTCATGACCTCCGATGTGATGAAACAAGTTAAGAAGTTTCAAGATGAGGTATTGAAAGAAGATCATCTTAACTCTGAAAGAATGAGAGATCTGGTCGTGGAATTGGGTGAAAACACACTCGATGTTAGAACCCGATTCAGACGGATGTGGATTCCTCGTTTTGGGGATCTACGTGTGAAGATTATGGATGAAGCTCATAAGACGCGATACTCTATTCATCCCGGTGCTACGAAGATGTATCAAGACATGAAGAAGGATTATTGGTGGTCGGGTATGAAGCACGATGTAGTGGAGTATGTGAATAAGTGCCTTACTTGTTTACAAGTGAATACCGAGCACCAGAAGCCTTATGGAAAGATCCAACCTTTGGATATACCAGAGTGGAAGTGGGAGCACATCACCATGGACTTTATTACGAAGCTACCGCATACCGCGCGAGGATATGATGCTATATGGGTGATAGTTGACCGTTTGAAAAAAAGTGCTCACTTCCTACCGATCCGTGAGACATATTCATCTGATAGGTTAGCGGATCTGATCATTAAAGAGATTGTATCTCGTCATGGTGTCTGGTTTCTATTGTGTCTGATCGTGACGCCCGGCTTACATCTAAATTTTAGAAGAAATTCCATGATACGATGGGGACAAGGTTACATATTAGCACGGCTTATCATCCTCAGATGGATGGTCAGTCGGAGAGGAAAATTCAGACGCTGGAAGATATGCTTCGAGCATTTGTCATTGATTTCGGAGGAAGTTGGGATGACCATTTACCGTTAGCTGAGTTCTCATATAATAACAGTTATCATGCCAGCATTAGTATGCCCCCTTATGAGATGCTATACGGTAGGAGATGTAGAACACCCATTTGTTGGGGTAATATTGGTCAAATAAAGTTGGGGAGTATAGAGATGATCGAGGCTACGACTGAGAAGCTTGAAAAGATCAAAGCCTTTATGAAGGCAACCAAAGATAGGCAAAAGTCATACACCAATAAACGACGTAGAACGATTGAGTTCTAGGTGGTGGCAGAGTTATGTTGAAAGTCTCACTTTGGAAGGGTATCATTCGGTTCAAAAAGCGGGGCAAGTTGACCCAAAGGTACATAAGGCCTTTCCGAATCATTGCTCGAGTATAAGAGGTGGCCTATAGATTGGAGTTATCGGATGAGTTAAGTGGAATTCACACGACATTCCATGTATCTCATCTGTGAAAGTGTTTAGCATACAAAGATATGGTTGTACCACTGGGAGATATCGAGGTAGATGAACATCTTAATTATGTGAAGTAACTAGTGGCGATCATTGATCGTAAGGATAAGAGGTTAAGAAATAAAGTGGTTCCTCTTGTGTGTGTATAGTGGAAGCACAGGAAGGGATCCGAGTCTACGTGGGAAACTGAAGACGAGATGAGACAACATTACCCACACTTTTGTGAGGAATAATAGGTTTCGGGGATGAAACCTATATAAGGGGGTGGACTTGTAACACCCGGATTTTGGTAAAAGAAAGAAATGCTATTTAAACCAAGTTGAGGGATTAAATATGTAAAAGGTATAAAATTAATTATTGTTTTGTATAAAAGTAGCATGACCGCCTATGCCATGCCACTTTTCACCTTTTTGAGTTCGGGTTAGAGAGAGAAAGAGCAGGATAGTTTGTATTTTCGAAGAACAAGAAGGAGAAGATCGAATTCAAGGTAAGAATTCATGGTTTTACGATGTTCTTGCCTGGTCTTAGCCTCGATTGTATGCTTATATGTGTTTGTGTGTTCGGTTGTGTGTGTTTAGTGGGTTTTTAGGTGGTAGAACTCAATTTACATTCGGGATTTGGAAGAAGTTCATCCGAAAGTTGTCAAAGGTGAGTTATAGAACCCCCTTTGTACTTGTTTTAAACTAATTTGGGGCTGGAATACATGTTTAAACATTTTTATAAAATGTGGGTGTGTACCCGTATGTATGTGTGTGTATGTATACGGGTGGATTTTTATTTGGGCGATATATGATGTTATGATTCTGCTATGTTCTTGTTTTATTGCTTAAAATGTTAGAACTAAGCCTAGAATATGATATTTGATGATTGGGGCTGAATTGGTATGATTATAGTCTAGGTTGGTTGCCCATGCGCCTGAAAATGGCTCATGCGCCCAACGGTCAGAAACTACCTAAGTGTTCCTATGAACCCAAAGTTCATGTGCCCAAATAGTAGCCATGCGTCTGGAAAAGACTAAATTTGGCTAAGTGTCTAGACGCCTAGAACCCCATGCACCCAAATAGTGCTCATGCACCCAAAAAGTGCCCATGCGCCTAGAGTATTGCCTAGAATGACTAAGTGTTGGCCATGCGCCCGAATAGTGCCCATGCGCCTGGAAGTTCCCCATGCGCCTAAGTGTTCCCGTGCGCCTAGAAGGCCATACACCTACATAGTGCTCATGCGCCTAATACTTAGATTTATTTTTTGATGGGGAAAAAATGAATTGTAGGCTTTGACTTGGGATGTTCCGGGGGAGAAGAAGTTGACTTTTGATGATGTATGGGGTATGTTATGACATGTATAATGATTGTTATGTCATGTATGATGGTGCCTTGTATGGTGTGATTTGTATGATTATGTTCATGTTCCTTGTTGTGCATGTTTATTTTCCATGGCTTTACGTTTAATGTTTATGAAAGAAATGGTAAAGTATTATGTAACGTAAAGTGGAAGATAATGAAAAGAGGAACATAATGATAGAATGCATGCATTAATAATAGGGAAAGTAAAGAAAGGCATGCAAGAAAAATGTACGGAGGTGCACGACTCTAAAATGCCATTAGCTCAAGTGTATGTGGTTTAGCTAACCCATAAGGATACATATAGGGGTCTGGTCTTTGTGACTGATTAGTTGTATAGTATATGGATTATTGTGGATACTCACC
This sequence comes from Flaveria bidentis, assembly GCA_018326385.1. NCBI lineage: Eukaryota > Viridiplantae > Streptophyta > Magnoliopsida > Asterales > Asteraceae > Flaveria > Flaveria bidentis. The sequence continues at coordinate 14,955 of BJCM01006672.1, read as the reverse complement.
CCAGTGTTGGTGCCAGGTTATGTGCGCTATGGAAGTCATTAATGATCTTCGGCCCAGTACCCGCTTTGTGCATACGTTTGGGGTGTAGTACAGATGGGATCTTTGTCGCTTGCCCTAATGCTGGTGCTAGGCTATGTGCGTTATGGAAGTCATTTATTATCTTCGGCCCAGTACCCGCTTTGTGCATACGTTTGGGGTATAGCTGATGACACTGATCGAGAAAGAAGTAAAGAAAAAAATGATGAATAGTAAAGGAAGATAATAATGATATTATCTACGTGTGCGTATGATGTGTGATCATGTATGAAAGTATTGAATGGTTTTAAAAGAAAGTAAAGTATATTTTATATTAAAAAACTAGAACTCACTCAGCAACACTGACTTTTATGTGTTTCCAGTTGGCAGGTAATTGTTGCTGAGGATGGCATGGGAGCGGCTACTTGGCTCATTTTGGATGACATTCTTTTGTATAATGTTTTTGCATTGTAATGCGAACAAACGACGTTTTGTAATGAATGTTTTATTATTTTGCAAAAGCGATTATTATAATGAAATGAAATATTTATTTAAATGTTTCTGCTACAATGTTTTATTAAAAGTTAATGTAATTATACGTTTTATGTGCGATGATTGACCAACTGTGAGCCTCCCGCGAACGGAGCCTTACAACTGTTCATCTAAAACCTATCTGTCCATCTCACAATCAAGAAGAAAAATAAACAAATCTGATCAAATTTGGTACAAGTCAAAGAGGATTAATCAGTTTACTAATCATCTATTCAATAGTTGATGCAATTGAACACAATTGAAGTAAAAAATAAAGAAATTAAAGTGTTCGTCACCATTATTCACCTCATTAATGCATTTACAATTTTACATCAAATTTAACAGCAAAATTAGTTATAATGATTAAATTAGTGATCGACGAAGATGATTCATCAAAAGTTCAATTAGCTAAATGATGTTTGATGATCTGAACATCTCAGCTTTGAATCTGCATGATTGAAGTTCATTTTTCTTGTTGCCCTAATCCATCACTATGCATCAGCATGTTAATGTTGGTTAAGTCCTTATTAAAAGCGTGTTTGCGCAATGCGGTGGAACAACATATTACATCCGGAATATGTTTTTAGTATTTATTTTTTCTTGTAGTATATTTACAAAGTCTAATATGGTTTTTTAAGCTAAAATTTAAAATACCAAATAAATGGGTTTTGCATAACTATTTGTATATTTACGCATTAACTTATTGTAACTCACAAAACACAGATCAGTTTAGCAAAAAGTTTACACTAAAATGTTTAAAAAAACACAAGTTACAATTGTAGTTTTAAAAAGTTTTTAAACATGATAGATTAAAATATATAGCTAAAAACTTAAACAACTAAAGTTTTTATGGGTAGATAACATAAAACTCTATGTTGTTAGTAAGTGTAAAGTTATTATGTAAATAATTGTAAGGGTAATATATAAATAATGTTATAAATAGTATTACCCTCAAAAGTGATTGTGTATTATGCATTGAATATAATAATTGTTTTTAATTTTATGATATTTTAAAATATCACTCACATATGTTTTATATATTGTAGATTACTCAATGGTCATACCTTTCACCTTTAAAGTTAGTATATGTGTATAGTTAATTTAAATACTTATAATTGTTTATTACTCAATGCTATATATGTGTACAGTTAGTATAAATATTTAAAGTTGTTTTTAGTCAATATTACCTCATAATTAAAACTTCATTTAGTAGAGAAAAAATAACTAAACTTATTAATAATTCTAGTTTGTTAAAACTTTATGGCAATGGTTAGTATAAATGTTTAAAAATGTTTTTTATTCACTATTACCTAATGATCTAAACTTTATTTAGCAGAAAGAAATTAACTTCACCTATTACTAATTTAAATTTGTTAAAAGTTTACGTAAGTGTCAATACCAAGGTTTAAAATTGTTTTTTATTCACTAATACCTCATATTTAAATTTCATTTAATAATTTGTTTCTAAATCCCTAAAATAATGGATATGGTTAAATAATTGGTTCTTCCATTCCTAAACTAATGGAAATTTAATATATCACATAATTCAAATTTGTTAAACTTTTATGTAAGTATTAGTAAATGTAGGGTTATTATGTTGTAAGGGGGTAATTCGTACAAAATGATATAATTACTAATTTACCCTTAAAAATGGTTGTACCTTATGCATTGAGTAAAGTAAGTGTTCTTAATTTTAGAATATCTTAAAATACCCTTCCTAAATGCTTTGTATAATGTATATAGTATAGATGAAATGTTGATGACAAATATTGGTGTTTAGAATGAAATGTGAAAAACAAATGTTGATGCTTAGAATGAAATTCTGAAAAAAATACAAATGTCGATGCTACATATGAAATGTTGAAAAAAAATACTAATGTTAAGAATGAATTACTGAAAACAAATGCTGATGTTTAACATGAAATGCTACAAAAATATTGACGTTTAGCATGAAATGCTGTAACAAATGTTGATGACAAATGCTGATAGCAAATGTTGATGTTCAGCATGAAATGCTGATGACTGTATAAAATGTTGTTGTCAAATGATGAAATACAGATTTGTTGATGTCAATTGCAGCTGAAATACAAATTGTTGCTATCAAATATTGTTGTAGCACATTAAATTATGTTATAATATGATGTGTAACACATTAAAAGTTGTTGTCAAATGCCGCTTTAATGCATATATTACAAATACGGATGAGTTAACAAAACAAATCCGGCTAGCAAGAATCCAATGTGGATGTCATCCTTGCAGTACATAACAAATGTGGTTGAGATATGTTGTCATGACGAAATACGGACGTGATTCATTATGAAAGCATGTGCTCAAGACAAGACACAAACAAGATTACTTGATCTTGAATGAAATCATATGCGAATTCTCATGAACTAATGTGAATGTGCATGAGGAAATACAAATGCACATGCATGTTCCAACATTCAAATACAAATGAGAAACTGTCCAAATACATATAATCTCTATCAAATGCGAATGAATCATGAAAATAATACGGATGTCTTATGCAACTGTCATGCATAAAATGTGATTGACAAACACATCTATGTTACATCCAATGCAGATAAACAGATGACAATAAAAAGAAAAAGAATTTGATCAAGATCAAATGAAGATGAATAGATGACAACAACAAATAAGAAAAAGATAATATCATGAATGTGGACGAATACAACCAACATGCACATCCATTTTGTGCATTCAACAAAAAGTAAAACAAAAAAATATTCAACTTTGGTCACAAAACCGCTACGTCATTCAAGGATTTGTTCTACTATCAGAAATTATCTCTGAAGTTCATGATACTATAATCAAAGAAGATCATTTGCACCCGTGTTTGAATAATAAGCCGAACAGATAGACGAACTTTAATAATAGGGACCAATGGTTATCTAACGAATGTTAGATTATGAAGTCATATCAGAAATTCAAAAGAGTTGAAGTGTTTTCAAGATTGATTCATGTCCCTGATGTAATTTATTGAATTTTAAAGCCTTATCATATCCCTAATACATTCTAATCCTTAGAGTTGTGATATGAACTGTAATCCAAAAGTGATACAACCCATATCCAATACCAAGAAGTATTCTCAAGAGATTCTAATGTTTGTCAGAAATATATTTGAAGAAGCTTAATCTGAGGGGGAGAACATTAATGAATTATGTTAGAACATGAGTTGATCTAGAAGAAATTTGACAAAGAAGATCTTCAAATTCAAAGTTTAGCAAACATCAGTTTAAGGGGAGCATTGTTAGGTTCAATAATAGAATAAACTAAAGCTTAACAAAAGATAATCACAGTATACCAAAGATCTCATTGTACAAGTTGAGAGACCAAGTTGATCACAACGAAAACAACAATACAAAACAATTTAATATGACAAAAATCAAGACAATTAGAAAAGTCAAAATTAGGTCATATTGTAACAATAGTATAAATAGACCCACCAGTGCATTTTTACAAGTATGTCTCTTGTGTGTGTGTTTCTCATGATGTGAATCACCACCCAAGGAGAATTCCTTCTTTGAGTGGGTTTGATCTCCATCTTTCATTTATAATTCCTATTGTAATTTGTTCATCAACATCAATGAAATCAGAACATTATTATTATCCATCTCTTTGTTCTTTGATTCGCACACATACACCCATCTTAATCTTGATTTTTAGGTCATGAACGTGATGAATCCTAACATCCAAGCTCATTGTATCTGAAATATTGATTCAGCAACGACTCTTGTTTCGAAGTCATTTGTTGGTCATCTAATGAGTACTCTCTAAAATAGGTTCATTTTATCCGCATGAGATCCTTAGTCTGTCAGTCACCTCTGATGTGTATCCCAATGACTACTCACTCTAAACAATGCATGATCCTAATTGGAAATATGCTATGAACTTTGAAATGTTAGCATTATTTTCTAATAGCATATAGGAACTTGTTCGTTGTCCCCTTAGTGTTAAAATTATTGGTTGTCATTGGCTTCATCGTAGCAAGTTTGACAGAAATGGTCATCTTGATAGATACAAATCTCATCATGTTTTTAGGGTTTCTCTCAACAACCCGGCCTTGGTTTCAACAAGACTTTCAGTACTATTGTTAGCCCTATCATAATTTGTACTATTCTTAGTATTGCATTTTGTTGATGTTGGCCTATTCATGACATAAAGAACACCTTTTTGAATAGTGATCTAACTGAGGTTGTATATATGAAATAACCTCAAAGCTATGTAGACCATGTTCACATGAATCATGCTTGCAAGCTTCGTAGGCTCTTTATGGCCTTATACAAGCCTGACTGCATGGTATCATTTATTTTCTATCTACATTGCACCTCTTGGGTTCACCAGCTTGAAATCTGACAACTCTTTGTACAATTTTTGTCATGATCATAGTGCCATTTACCTCCTACAGTACATTGATGACATCATTCTTACTACTTCCTTTTAAGCTTTGGTTAGTCATGTTGTTTCTCACCATTCTGTTGAGTTTTCCATAAATGGCCTCGCTATGCATCTAGCATGTTTTCGTCACAAGCTGCTTTTGCTCGAGATATTATTACATGAGCAAAAATAATCACGTGTAATCCTTGCAGAACCCTAGCGAATACTAAATCCAAACTTTCCCTTCATCGTAAATTCATTGCATATCCTACTTTTTATTGTAGCATCGCTGGCATTTTGCCGTTTCTCACTTTAACTCGTCTAGACTTTACATTCGTTGTTCAGCAAGGCTGCCTATTCATGCACGACCCATATGAGCGTCACTTGTTTTCCTTGAAATGTATTATTTGTTACGTTCAAAGAAATATTCATCATGGTTTTTAGTTCTTTCCATCGTCTACCGATCATCTTATACATAGATGACAACTGAGGTAGGTGTCCTAAGACTCTTCAGTTTACTTTAGGGTTTTGTGTTTTCTTTGGAGAAAATATGGTGTTCTAGTTCTCAAAATTTCAACATGTTGTCTCTCGCTTTAGCATTGACACTAAATACTACAGTGTTGCCAATGTTGTTGCTGAAGTGGTATAGCTTTGCTATCTACTTCTTGAGTTACATTGTCTTGTGTCACATGCCATACTTGTGTTTTGTGACATTGTTAGTACTGACTATTTAGCATCTAACCTTATAAAGCACTAAAGAACCAAACATATGGAAATAGATTTACATGTAACGGAATGTGTTTCCATTAATCAAACATGTGTGTTACATGTTCTCTCATCTTGCTAGTTTGTAGATATATTCCCTCAAGGGTTACCTTCACAGTTATTTCTTATATTTAGATCTAGTGTTCATGTTATGGAACCCTCCGCTTAGATCGTATCGGGTTTGTTAGATGATATTAAAATTTCTATGATGCTATTATAGTAGTTTGTATTAGTATAGGTGCAGGACCATTTAAGGGAGTTTTGGTCACTTACAACACAACACACAATAAGGAGAGACAATTTAGAACACTTAAAAGATCAAATAGGGAACCGGTAACACAAGACAAAACAAAAAAAGAAAAAAACACAAGTATTTGGTTTTTAAGGATGTTATATATTTCTCTCAAGTTCTTCTGCAAGTGTACAAACATAATATAAGTTATAAAGACTTGAAATACTAATACTACATCCTACAACCGGCCATACTTTAAAGGCCATCGGGATACATTATCTATACAACAACAAAATCAATATAGAGTCAAAAGAAAGATTGCCTTTTAACTAGTGACTATGACATACCATAGCTTACATCCTAATATATTACAAAAAGAATAAAAGTAAATAAGTAGAAAGTAAAAGACTCAAGACCTTAATGCACAGTTACAAAAAGCATATACCTTTTCACCAACTTGTGAAAGTTAGTGAGTCAACAGAGTTGCAACAGAAAGTGGTCAAGCTTTATGGTAAAGTACATTAGATAAGAGCATGTCTTCAAAAGTCTTCGGAAGATAATTTGTCTTTATTTCTTGGCTTCGGAAGACTTTATCCTTGAAGTTTTGGAAGACTTCACTTTAAGCTTCAGAAGATTTCACTTTAAGCTTCAGAAGATTTCACTTTAAGCTTCAGAAGATGTTGGTCTTTGATTCAGAAATTTCACACTTAGAATATTTTCTAAGACAGAGTGCGAAACTTCCGAAGCATTCTACTCAACACATCTGTGCATGCATGCATGATAGACTTTTGGATGTAATTGGAGGTTTTGGATGCATCAGCCTTATACAGAAACTTACAAACTCCCCCTAGGTTGATGCTATTAAAACATTTGAATACTTCAGATATCAACACTCTTCATCATGATGATGACCAATCCTTTCTTCATTAGATGGTCAGGATCACTCAGACTCTCATAGTGTCTTCTTATCTCAAAGAGATCATGCAGAGGTAGATTAAACATGTATTACCATATGTAGACATATTCAATACCTTGATCTCTATTCACATGCCATCTTTCTGGATTGGTAGTGTAAGTCCAGGATAAGATGGGTCTTCTTGATGCCAAAGGAGCTACTTGAGTAGAAGTTGTTGGAGCAGCCTCTTCATGCACCTTCTCAGGATGATCTGATTTATCTAGAGGCCTAGAAGTGGACGACTCTGACTTCTTCTTTTTCTTGGACTTTGGTCTAGAAGCCATCCTTTTCTTCCTCTTTGATCCTTTTAACTGCGAATATTGGCATGTAGCACCTTATTAATCATCTTTGTCTCTCTCAGTTGGGTCTACCTCCCTCATAGGTTCAGAAGGAGAGGAAGGTTCACCCTGCTATTGTGGATCAGAAGCTGAAGCTTGCTGAGATTTAGCTTGAGGTCTAGCTTGTGTTATCTCAAATTGTTCAACCTTAACCTCAACTTCAGGAGGAGCTTGACTTGGTGGGGAGTGTAAGTAAACAAGCTCTCCTCTTTTGATGTTCTACTTGATCACTCTTATATGCTCATCCATTGTAGATAGAGACATAGGACCAAGTCTTCTTCAGAAGAATCCATACAGCTGCAAAAAGCTCATCATCCTTTGTCTATTAGAAGACTTCTTCAAACTTCTTTGGATTATGGCTCTTAACTTTGCAGCTTCTTCCCTCATCTTTCTCTTAGTTACCTTTTGTTCTTTGAGAACTTGAAGTTCAAGGTTCTTGAGATACTCAAACTCAATGTACTAAGAGAAGAAGTGCAGATGCCTGGTAGAGACACATGGCACTCAAGTAGTTGATCATGTTGATCCTATCAGTTTCTCTATCTACCTGAGGTTCTTATGGTGCCAGAGTCTCTTGCACAGGCCTTTCTTGAACTGGTGAGAGAGTGGGAACATGTTTGTAGAGCCTTTTCAGCCTCTTTTCCTCCTTGATCTGAAGAAGCAATCTTGCATCCTCTTCTTCCTTCTTCTCTTTTGACATTTTTCATGTCAGTCAGTTCATTCAATTCTTCTAAGAGAAGGAGATGATGTTATCAATATCATAGTTCCTGGTCTGTAAGAAAGCAATCCTGACTTCATTTAACTCATCATCTTGAGTTTTTGGTCTTGGGGCAATCCTGATTGCAGCTTCTATGAAGTCAGCAAACCCTGTAGAGGAACTTTCTCCCCTTAGCTTTCTTTTCCTCTTTCTCTCTCTCCTCCTCCTTAATCTCCTCGGGAGTTAGAATGATTTTTCCTTTGTAACCAACAGACCTTTGTGACTCAGGGTGGAGAAAGCTTTGGCCTTTATTGCTTGGAGTAGCATCCATGCTTTTGCTAAAGAGAGGTTGAGATACAACTTTACCAGTAGGTGTCTCATCAAGGGAATGGATTTCTGAAGCAGTTGTAAGTGTGATAGGGCTCTCAGGTTCTATTATTGAGCCTTCAGTCAATGTTTTCCCTTTGAATCTAATCTTAGGGTCTGCCTCAACATCCAGTTGACCAATTTGTCTCCTTCTGAGGTTGAACTCTTCAGTAATCCTATCTTGAATCCTTTGAGTCAACTTGTCAGCTTGTCTAGATTGGTTTGGGTTGACAAGTGGCATGTTGATAAGGTCAAGACCTTCATAGTAGTTCAAGGTCTGAAAATTGAAAACCTCTTGCTGCCCTTGAACGTTTTGAAGATAAAGGGCTCTTCTATCATTATCATACCTCCACCCTATTATGTAGTTGGAAGTTCCTTGAGGTGGATATGACACAACCCTTGGTATACCTTCATTAAAGAGACTCTGAATGAAAAAGTCTATAGAGTACACATCAATGTGAACTTGAGGAAGTTGTAGAGTATGAACAACTGCAAGTGAGGATAGTGAGTCCTTAGTGTCCATACTCTGTGAAGAACTCCAGGTTCTATGATTGTAATGACTTTCTCCCCTTTTTTGGTAGCATCACGCACTTGCATAGGTGAGCTAAGAGTTAGGTCAATCACATCCATCGGTTCTTGTGTTCCTAGTTGAGCTATTCTTAAAGGTCTCCCAGCTAGTTTCTCCTTGAGATAAGATATCTCAAGTTGCTGATTATTAAACCTATTTTGTAAGGTAGTCACCTGAGATTCCAAGTGACTACCTTAAGACTAAATAGGTGCATCTCAGATTCCTCTCTTCTTCATCAGAAGATTCATTAGGGGATGAGATTATTGGATCAAAGTCCTTAGTCTCATCACCAGCATCAGGTTCTTGGCTGCTAGTTTTCCTCTGCTCACTAACAACTTCATATGGAGTGTTAGTGGGTTGAGTTGCCATGGTTGAGGTCTTAATAATGTAATCACTTGCAAAAGTGAGAGCCTATTTCATATGGACCTCCTGAAAAGGGTCAAGGAGATCCACCTCAGTGGTAGGTGGATAATGTGGGCTAGACGAGGGAGAGGCAGGAGCACTCATCTCTTTTTGAGTAGGAGAAGAGTAGAGAGACTCATGGTACTCACTGAATCCCAAGTCCTTATCATCATAGAAGTCAAGGCTACAAATTGGTTGTTTTAAATCTAAAGGCTGGGGATGGTAGCTTTCCCATGAAGGTTGTTCATTTGAGTGTTGAGACTCAGAGTGAAGACTTAAGGCTGTTGGGATAGTGAGCTCATCAGGTTGAGCATGAGGAACCTCAGCATTGATTCTTGAAGAGATAGGAGTGGTTTGCTCCTTAGGGGAAGTAGGAGCTCTAGTGTCCACTTCCTCTTGTGTGGGTAGTAATATGGGGCCCTACACAGACTGAATAGCTTGTACAAGGGTTCATTTGGATCTTCTTTGGTAAATGAGGGTAATTTGTGGTTGTTTTGGTGGTTCAGAGGTAGAAGGTGTGGGTTCAACACTAGCTTGTGTTGCTATGTTGTCACCTTGAGTAATGAGCTCTAACATTTTGGGGAAAAGGGTTGTTTCTACCCCAGAGAATCCAATAGTTGGCTTCTTCAAAATTTTAAAGATATCATGCTTCATTTGTCCCAATTTAAGAATATTATCTGTTTCTCATAACTGTGAGCCCAGTTCACAGTTAAGAATATATTGAACATATCAAGGAAACATATAATACTCTAAGGAGTCCAAGTTAGCAAGTAAATTTGTATAGTCAAACTGACAGTACCTGAACTTGACCCCCCTGAACCATCCTATGCACTATGAAGAAAAGTCTTCAGGAATCTGGTCCCAGTCCCCATGTTTGTCAGACAAACTGTGGATAACCACATGAAGTAAGTACTTCAACTGAGAGGAGACCTTTTATTTCCTGAAGGTCTTGACAGAGAAATCTTCTTTATAGCCCATTTGCTCAAAGGAGTGGGTGACAGCTTTTTTGGGAAAAAGACAATTCACCTTCCTCATCATCTAGCTGAAGGTGGGTGTTGATGATGGCTGGAGTGATGAAGATTGTCCTCCCTTGCACTGTAGCACACAGTGTCTTCTCCCCATCCATGATAAAATCTTGGCAGGTCTTCCAGAATTCAAGCAAATGATCCTCATAAAGAACATGATCAATGGTAAAGGAGGTGGAATAGTTTGACAGAGCCAAAAACTAACAAATCTCTAAGAAATGAGGATCTTTCTCAGAGTTCAATAGAGCAACCTGATTGTGTTGCCTATGTAACTACATGTAGAAGTCAGGATCATTTATGCGGTTGAGGTTGGCCATTTTAGAAAGCTTAAAGGTGAAGGGAGTGAAGAACAAAGGCGGGTTCCGAGAATTATGGGTAACTTAGGTTTGGGAGTAAATGAGGATGATAGAAAAGAGGGGGAATAGTTGGGTTTATATATGAAATGGATCACATGAAAAGTTAATGAAAGATGATAAATTTTGAAACCCCGATATCGATCCCACTTTTGAAAAAGTAGTTTTCTTTTACCCAAAAGTTAGTTTTCTTCAAAGTCCAAAATCTTCAGAATGTAATTTTTCTTCGGAAGTTTTAAAGAAAAGCTTCCAAGCCAAATGAACTTCGGAAGAGATTTCAAAGATTATAAAGAATTTATCTTCGGAAGAGATTAACCTTCTGATATTATAAAAGCTTTCGAAAGTTAATTACTTTCGGAAAAAAAGGTTCTTTAAATCATAGCTTTTGACATAGAAACTAATTTAAGCCTCGGAAGATATTTTGGAAATTTCTTCCGAAAGGTAAATGTTCTGTGATAGGTTTTTGTTTTAAAGACTTCAAATTCTTTCGAAGGTAAAAACATATCTTTCGAATAGAAAGTTTCAAAAATCTACGAAAAGTCTTCAAAAAGAGTTTTACTTCCAAATCAAACAAGGACTTATGAAAATGATAGATATGACAACTTGAGGACACACATATTTTAGAAATAAGATATGATTTAAGTTTTAAGAAAAAGCTAATCAAAGTTAATCATCCCAATAGCTGATACAAGATATTTGAATATCTGTTCATCAAAAGCTTTGATGAATAGATCAACATATTGTTCATTTGTGTTAACTTTGACTAGTTTGATTAATCCTTTCTCAAAATTATCTCTAATCAAGTGATACCTGATATTAATGTGTTTTGTCCTTGAGTGTTGCATATGGTTCTCTGTGATAGAGATGGCACTATTGTTGTCTATGTGAATGGGAGTCACCTTGAAGTTGAACCCATAGTCTAGCATCTGATTCTGAATCCAAAGCACTTGAGCACAGCAGCTTGCAACAACAATGTATTCAGCTTCAGCAGTTGCCATAGAGACACATGATTGCTTCTTGCTTTGCCATGAGACTACCCTTCCACCAAGGAACTAACATCCCCCTGATGTAGACTTTTCAGCCATATTGCATCCACCATAGTCACTATTTGTATATGCATACAAATTGAATTCAAAATTCTTTGGATACCAAAGGCCAAGAGTTGAGGCACATTTGAGATATCTTAAAATTCTCTTGACAGTGATACAATGTGACATCTTGGGGTTGGCTTGATATCTTGCACAAATACATGTGTCAAACATGATTTCAAGCCTGATAGCTGTAAGGATATAAAAGACCCAATCATAGCCCTGTAAAGATGTTCATCCACAAACTCCCCCTCAAGGACAGGCCTGAGTGATTTCTTGTTATGGGTGTTTTAGCAACCTTACAATCAGTCATGTTGAAATTTTTAAGTATGTTTTGAACATACTTTGACTGATTTATGAAGATGCCATCTTCAACTTGCTTCACTTGAATTCTTCGAAAGAAATTGAGTTCCCCCATGGCACTCATTTCAAATCTATCCTTCATCAACTTCTCAAAGTCTTTGCAGAGCTTTGGATTAGTTGAACCAAAGATGATGTCATCTACATATACTTGAACTAGCAATAAGTCATTCCCTGTTCCTTTGATGAAGAGAGTTCCATCAATAGTACCTCTTCTGTTTCCATGCTTGCAGAGATACTGAGACAGAGTCTCATACCACTTTCTTGGTGCTTAGTGTAGC
>BJCM01006670.1:0-18676 GCA_018326385.1 Flaveria bidentis | reverse complement strand
TATATATGTAACTCTCAGTTGTTCACTTTTTGACACGTACATATATATAACCTCTGGTTTTCAATTAATATGGTTTTAGAGGGACCGTTCCTTATATATATATATGTATGTACATATATATGTATACACACACATATAACTCCTAGTTACTAATTTTGTTATGTATCATGTGTTTTACCATGTGTATAGTGAGTCATACCCATCTTTTGTTTTTTTAACCTTTAACTTATTTTTTGTTTTAAACCAATACTTTTGCATCTTTTATATTTTAACCTCGATATTTTTTAACTTTAGTCCCCATATACTTGTCATATTTTAATTTTTTTTGGTTTTACGTTTTAGTCTAGACTTTGCAAGCTAACATCCCACCTCATGCGTATATGGTTCGCACATTTTTCGTCGTTAGATTGCCCTGTTGGAAGGTGCTGGTGCTAGATCGACTTGCTTATTGGTTTAGATGTTTTACATGCTGCGTGGTTCAACGTTTTACGTTTAATTTTCGTTTGGTTTTATTTATTCGTTTTATGTTATTATTTTAAACGAGTTTTTGGTATTGGTGAACAATTACAATGGTGTGTAATTTATGCTATTTGACATTATTTTACAACTTTTATTTTCCCATTTAAGATGTCATTGGCTTGCAATGGTTATACTAAGATGATTAATTAATAAAGTTAATTAATTGCATGCATAGTAGTATAGTACGACTATATTATAATTTTGATATCAACTCTTAAGAAAATCCACACCGTTCACTAATCCTAGTGTTATGATTGACTAAAGAGGATCGTAAGTGTACTTTTCCGAAAGACTTGCAAACTAAGATAAAATAGAGACTTAGTAATTTTTTTTCAAATCATACAATTATTAGAATATCATTAGCTTATTGTTTTATATTATTTCTTATCTGGCATGGAAAGTGGCTTGCGAAGAAGACCAAAAGGTGTAGAATCGATGCCTTTTGATGTTGTTTATATACTATTAATGAAAGTTGATACTTCCCTTTGGGAAGAGACTATTGACCTTTAAGATTAATCATTGGCTTGCATTGCATTTGTATAGTTGATCAAGTTGTAGTATTGGTCGGCTCCCATATTATTTGGAACATGTCATTTTCAATTTAAAAAATTAACATTTGTAAAATGTAAATCTTAATACAATAGATATCAATTAAGGGCCTGTTTGGTTACGTCTGACCAAACCCGGTCAGACGTGCAAGTCTGACTCGGTCAGACGTGGTTTGTTTGGTTGCGTACGTCTTACCGGAGAAGAGGTCTGACCGAACCTCTTATTCGGTCAGACTTGAACCAACGTCTGACTCGGGTTTGCGGTGATGGAAAGGGTGGTGGTCGGCGACGGGGGCGATGGTCAGTGCGGTCTGTGACGGAGAGGGTGGTGGTCGGCGACGGGGCGGTGGTCGGCGACGGGGCGGTGGTCGGCGACGGGGCGGTGGTCGGCGACGGAGCGGTGGTTAGACGTGAACCCCTTCACCACCTCCTTGTTGGCATCACTTTCTGCATCTCCGATTCCGTCCACCTCTTTTCCCCTTCGTCTCCTTTGTTGTCGCCGGCGACCTTCGTGCGTGTGGCGGTGAAGGGTGGTTCTTCCAACCATAGCTAGCTTGCTGGGGTTGTGTTTGAACCCTTTAACAAGGTGAAGAAAGAACTCAACAGTCTTTTTCTTTTGAATTGAAGGGTTTGAGTTGGTAGATGTGGTTGTTTTAAAGTGGTAAGGATTTGAGGGTTTTTATTTTATTAATTTTCTTTTTTACAACCAAATACACTTATTGGTTCAGATCACTTATTGGTTCAAACATTTTACTGGTTCAGACTTCTTACTGGTTCAACACTTATTCAATTAGATGTTACCAAACAACCCCTAAGTTGTTTTACAAGGACATTCTAATAATTATATGATATTTCTTTAATAAGAAAGTTTGAATGCTTAAATGATATACCTTATAATAAAAGAGTTCGAGTTCAAATCCATCTGAATAGGTTTTAGTCATTCAACTTATGGTGATTTATGAATACTATTATAAATAATTAAAGTAATCCTAATCTAGTTTAGTTTAAGAGACTTAGAGTATGCTAAGTATTTTTATATCTGTGAATTCTAAAGTGCTTTTTTATAAATTAGTATGTTCGTCGAGTCATTAAATCAACAAGCATATTATGATCCTTGAATGCTCTTTTAATATATGGTTAGCATATTTTGTGTGGCTTTACCATAAATCAATACAATCTATGATGTTTTACTATTAAGTGTATATCAAATAAATGGTTGAGTGACAATTATCATGCTTTGATGGAATCATCATGTCGACGTGAGAGTATCACACAAGGAGAATTGTTTAGTGATAATTTCTTCTTTTGTGTGATATTTTCACATAAAAAATAATCCTTATAGTGTAGTAAAACTATGTATGAAAAATAAATTTTCTATTTTAGCGTTACATCTATCAAATTGTAATTTGTAAAGATCTAATACATATAATACAACTTATTATGCAATGTCATTTTGGATTTTTTTAACTTTTAAGTGCTTTTTAATTAAAGTTTAAACATATCCACATGCTAGAACTTACTATAGAATGACATTTTAATTATTTTATCAACTTTTTGGTTATTTTATCGAACTTTAGGGTGCTTAGATTATTAAAGTTTTACTTATTACTATTTAACCCTTTCCCTTTAACTATAGATACATTTTGTACTTTATAACTATTTATTTGTTTTTACTCCACTTGTTTTTTTCCCATATTAACTTTTAAAATTTGATTGATCGCAAAATCTTAATAAATACCGATAATCAAATAAAATTATGTCTTGCTTATTATTATATACTATTTAGTGTAATTTCAATCAAACAAAGATGTGTGTAATTATATTAGAGTCATCGTACAAATGATTAAATCTAATTCAATATTTAATTTTTAGTAGGTATTTTTTTCTTCATCCAACTTTTAAAATATTAT
The DNA here is from genome assembly GCA_018326385.1 of Flaveria bidentis. Classification (NCBI taxonomy): domain Eukaryota; kingdom Viridiplantae; phylum Streptophyta; class Magnoliopsida; order Asterales; family Asteraceae; genus Flaveria; species Flaveria bidentis. The sequence goes on along the minus strand of BJCM01006670.1, from coordinate 15,699 downwards.
ATTTTATAAATCTAAATTTGTACATGTTTGTTATTATCAACAAATTTTTCGTTACAAGGTGTTTATTTTTTGTTATTATCAAAGTTAGAGATTAACATTTTTAATGACTTTGTTTTTCTACATAAGGTTATTAATATTATCAACAATCTTGTCCCAAAGCACGAATTTGCGACAGTTTGTTTTTTGTATGATGTTTCGAATGTTATCAACGACGTCAATGTTCATTTTTCTTATATAAAGTTATGTATATCATAAACATCCTTTAACGTGCATGAAAACATTACAACGTTTGTTTTATTCACAGTTTCGCACCCTCTGTCGCAACATAGGGTTTCATTATTTTTAACATGAACTGTTGAATTTTATCAACAACATCCAGATACATACGTTATCAATGCCCTTCAACGGACAAATTCACGACAACATTATATAAACTCTAAACTCCAAACCCTAAACATCATACAAAAAACAATTTCACGATATTAGTTTTTCCACTTTTTTAACGCCTCCGCCGCAACACCTGAGTGTTAATACTAGTTCCCTATATACGTAATTATTTTTATCATATAACATGTATTTATTATGTTAAAATGAATATAAAGGCTACTCTCGCCCTATGTATGAATCTCATACCTGAGCTCAGTTATCAAATGTGCTAATTTGTGAGCTTGAGTTTGAGATTGATATAATTTACATGCCCATCTTAATTCAATTTTTTAGCAAACTAATTTCGAATAGCTAAGAGCATTCACATTTTATTTTTTTAATTTTATAATTACATTAAAAATCATATTTTTATCTTTTTAGTTCAACTAAATAATATATATTTATATTTATTTTTTCTTTGTCATCCACTAACAAATATTTTAAAAAATATTAAAAAAATTATAAGAGTTATTAGTAAATTCTTAAATTTATAGATGAAACGTATCAATTTTTTTTTCTCAATCAACTCACAACCAATCAAAATAAAGGATTTCACTCTTAAAATTTTTAAAAATTAGAAATATAAGTGCTCTCATAGTACAATTTGATTTCTTACAGCTCTCACTTTTAACTTCTATTAAATGCAAAAATAATATCTACAAGTTATTCGGTGCATGTTTAACAAAAAAATATAAGTTATTTTTTGATTTTTAGAGGGGTAAAAAGACCAAAATACTTCTTCAAAAGTCATTAAAAGTTAAAACTTTTAATTTTTGGTAACTTTTGAAAGAGTATTTTTATCTTTTTACCCCGTCAAAAATCAAAAAACTTTTAATTTTTGGTAACTTTTGAAAGAGTATTTCTATCTTTTTACCCCGTCAAAAGTCAAAAAATATATTTTTTTTCAAACATGACCTCAAATCGATTTTTAATTTGAAAAGCATGTTTTTGACTTTGCTCTACAACAGCAATTCCTCTTTGGCTTCTGCAACCTTCACAACTTGCCCTTTCCACACGCCCCTTCCGCATAATAAATATTAATAATAATAATATTCCCCCTATACACAAATCGCCATTAATCCTCCATAACAAAATCACCACACAACAATCTTCAACCTCTGTATGATCTTCTGATTCAATCGGAATCACCATGCCGATCACCGGACCTCACTCTTCAACTCTTCTCCGGCGAGCCTCTAGGTCTACAACCACCAGGCTTCACTCCTCTCTCTCCACCAAATCTCCGTCGCCGTCGCCGTCTCCGGTGTCGTCTCAGTTCCGATCTCACACCGCCTCATCGGCGGCGTTCCGGTCGGTCCGCTCGCGGTGGAGCCACGGCGTTGGTTGGAGGTCGCCGGCGTCGCTGTGTTCTCAGATCAGGACTAGTGCTTCTCCTGTGCTTGATCGGTTTCACCGCACTCTCGCTACTATTGGTAGTTGATTCGTTTCGTTGCGTTTTGATTGCTTGAGATTCGGTGATTTGTTGTTGTTGTTGTTGTTTTGTGGAGGTTTCTAGAGTGTGATAGCTTGTGTGTTTGATGCTAATTGGTGCGGTTGTGTTTGAGGTTCTGTTGAGTCGAGTAATGATGCTATTTGAGTAAAGGCTTGTGATCGTAATATAGTAGCTTAAGCGTCAAGCAGAATAATGCGTATGAATTTTATAGTGCTTTAGATATGTAAGTATTGCTGTATGCTAAAATATGATTGTAATTTACTTATACACTTGAACTGAGGGAGTAGACAGATATACCATTGCTATACCATTTTTGTGGTTGTGCTCAATTGCTTACATAAGTGTACATATGAACAGAGTAGCATATCAAAATAGAATTAGATTTTTTGTTGTTTCTTGTCATGTTTTTTGCATTATACTGTTCCTTATTCTTTTTTTTAAATGAATTTATATGACGTTTTGGAGCTGAATAGTTTATTTAAATATGTGCAGCCTCAGAGAATGCTTTCAGTGGGATTTTGACTGGTCTTCCTAAGCCTGGAGGTGGGGAGTTTGGAAAGTTCTATAGTTTGCCTGCTTTGAATGATCCGAGAATAGGTAAATTTGATAGAATGCTATCATTTTAAGAATCTATAAATTAGTGGCATTTCATAATGTACACCAGTTAACTGATCTCAACATTTTGTTCATATGGAAATCAGACAAGCTGCCGTATTCAATTAGGATTCTTCTGGAATCAGCCATCCGTAATTGTGATAACTTTCAAGTCACTAAGGAAGATGTTGAGAAAATCATTGATTGGGAGAAGACTGCTCCAAAGCAAGTTGAGATTCCATTTAAGCCAGCCCGTGTCTTGTTGCAAGTAAATCTTTTTGCTCAATTTCTATGAACTTGTAAATATGCATTCTATGTCTTCTGTTTTAGAAGTTGTGTTGTAATATTTATATCTTTTTCAGGATTTTACTGGCGTGCCAGCTGTAGTGGATCTTGCATGTATGCGTGATGCCATAAATAACCTTGGCGGGGACTCTGACAAAATCAACCCTTTGGTATGCATGGCTCTACATGCATATGTAGATACATATATGAATATTGATTCCTTCTTTGGGTTATTTGTTTCTCATTTACATTATTCTGGAGCAGGTTCCTGTGGATCTGGTGGTTGATCATTCAGTTCAAGTTGATGTTACTAGGTCTGAAAATGCAGTAAAAGCAAATATGGAACTTGAGTTTCAGAGAAACAAGGAGAGATTTGCTTTCCTAAAGTGGGGTTCCAAAGCTTTCCAAAACATGCTTGTGGTTCCACCAGGATCTGGTATTGTGCATCAGGTATAGGTCTATTCATTGAACTATACTGGTGCTTATGAGGGGTTGCTATTTTATCCCATTTATTTATCAATGGATCAATTTGGGTTGTGTTTTTCTCAAATGGGCCAAATATAAAGATTTATAATATAATATATCTAATCGTAATTATTACATTTCTTATCCATATAAACGTACAAGAAAATGTTACGCAGCCAACCCAACCCGGAGTTCAACCCATTATAAAAAGGACACATTTTACCCGAACCTATATTGATGCTTTACCCAGCCCGTGTGACCTGCTTGGCCTGTCTGTCTTGCCACTATGGTGCGTACACATATTAGACAACACTACACATCTATTGTAATGCTAGTGATACAAAACTACTTTAGGAAATGGCGTTACGTTATTCTTAATTTCGACTAACTCCACTACTCCAGTCCCTTCATGTGCACGCGTTTATCCCTGTTCTGATTTAATTAGTAGATATAACTGGTGATGGAAGCAATACTAATTATACTTCTATTCTTAAATTTCAGGTTAACCTCGAATATCTTGGACGTGTTGTATTCAACACTGATGGAATGCTGTACCCTGATAGTGTTGTTGGAACTGATTCCCACACTACCATGATTGACGGGTTAGGTGTTGCTGGCTGGGGAGTTGGTGGGATTGAAGCAGAGGCTGCAATGCTTGGGCAGGTAAGATCATAAATACTTTACCATTGTTTTCTGCAAATTTATAATAGTGTAAATACCTTGAAAGGTGGTATACACAATTTTTTAATGCAAACTTTCTAACAATATATTATGACATTGACAGCCAATGAGCATGGTTTTGCCTGGTGTTGTTGGGTTCAAGTTATCTGGGAAACTTCGTGATGGTGTAACAGCTACTGACTTGGTTTTGACTGTCACCCAAATGTTAAGAAAGCATGGTGTTGTAGGCAAATTTGTTGAATTTCATGGTAGGTGAACTCAGTTATTGCAGGTGCAGGGTAAATGTGTCATTTACTTACTGAGTCTCTATTTTGTTTTGTTAGGTGATGGTGTGGGTAAAATATCACTGGCTGACAGGGCTACTATTGCCAACATGTCGCCTGAGTATGGTGCAACAATGGGGTTCTTCCCTGTGGATCATGTTACACTCCAGTATCTCAAGTTAACTGGACGAAGTGATGATACAGTATACTCATTTTCATATATGTAGACATGGAAAACATGCTAATTTGGGTTCTATTGTATTATTAACGGGTCATGTGGGTAAAACTGAATTGATAACTATCAAGGAAGTGGGCCAGACAGGTCAAAAGTTGTCTAAAGTGCACTTTAATGCTTAGAACCTGTGTTGTATACATAAATACTTTAATCATTGATAAAATGAACAAGAAGGACAACAATGGTACCAGCAGGTACATAACCCGCCTGTTTTCAATCTTGATGGACATGTTTCTCTGTGAATTTCAGGTTGCTATGATAGAAGCATATTTACGTGCAAACAATATGTTTGTGGACTATAATGAGGTAAAGCATTGTATCACATTATTTTCTTTATTGATACTTGGCTAATCAATTTTATTCTAATATGTAACTATGCCATTTCTAATTTCAGCCACAACAAGAAAGAGTCTACTCCTCTTATTTGGAGTTAAACCTTTCAGAAGTGGAACCCTGTATTTCAGGGCCAAAGAGGTGTGTCACAAATCACTATAATTCTCTACATTGTATTCCATCCATGTTTACCATATTATTCACTGTGTTTTTTTGGTAGACCTCATGACCGAGTCCCTTTGAAAGAAATGAAAGCAGATTGGCATTCTTGCCTTGATAATGAAGTGGGTTTCAAGGTGAGTTTAGTTCATGAACATCAACCCTTAACATTTTGTGCACAAAAATCTTATTACTATTGACATGATATGGATATCACATTATTACAATTTGATGAAGCATTGTTTAACTTGCAACTTTACGTTTTAATTAAAACCTTTGATTTCAGGGATTTGCGGTACCAAAAGAAGCACAAGAAAAAGTTGCAAAATTCGATTTTCATGGACAGCCAGCAGAACTTAGACATGGTAGTGTTGTGATTGCTGCTATCACAAGCTGCACAAATACATCAAACCCTAGTGTTATGCTTGGTGCTGGTCTTGTTGCCAAAAAGGCCTGTGAACTGGGCCTACAGGTTAGTCATGCATTTTTAACATGCACAAACACACACACATTTTTGTTACAGCAATCAGCATATAAGAAAATATTGTTTTTTTCCTTGTACGTAAAAATACCTCCAATCTTTTCTTACAATTGTATGCTAGTAACCTTTTGTAGTAGGTAAACTGGTGCTATGGTACCATTATTTTTGATGACGTGACTTCACCATTTTGCACGCTATAGAAGGTTACTTATTTGCAATGATGATTTTTTTAAGTATGGTACATACAACTATACAATGAGAAACCACTTTTTCTTACATACAACAACCAAAAGGAGTAGCAAGTTACATTTTGTATTTTTGGAGTAATAGATCTTATTGATATAATCTTCTATAGCAAGTAAATTGGTGATGTGACACCAATTTTGTTTAATGACGTATTGGCCTGCTATAGAAGGTTACAAACAAGGGTAAAAAGTTGGAAGTATGATGCATACAAGGGGAAAAAGGTGAAAGTATATTACATATTGATGTATAAAACCCCTATATCTGTTGCACCATGTAATCAAATTTCTCCACCTAATGCTCAATGACCAGGTTAAACCATGGGTTAAAACAAGTCTTGCTCCAGGCTCTGGGGTTGTTACAAAGTATTTGCTTCAAAGGTATTGGCGTGTGCTGGTTGAAGAACATAAATACTATTCTTGCTTCATTAGTTCATTTCCGATTAAAATTAAAAGTAAAGAAACTAACATTGATTCTCTTTCTAATAATGCAGTGGGCTGCAGACGTATTTAAATGAACAAGGGTTCCACATTGTTGGATATGGATGCACGACATGTATTGGAAATTCAGGGGACTTGGATGAATCGGTTGCTTCTGCTATTGCTGATAATGGTACAGTTACACTTGCTTTCACATTTTATAATGAGCTAACTAACAAGTTATAGTTAGAGGTGGCAATTCTTACCATAAACCCTAAACCCTAAACCCCGTTTACTGATAAATGGGTCACTACGGTGTATAATTTTATTTCTATTGGGTCAAATAAAAAACCTTGTCTACAAAGGGTCAAATTGGGGAAACGGGTTGAAAGTCTGCCAAAAATTTATCTTCAATGCATAACACTTTTTCATTCATTTTAAAATTTTGATCACTGCTGAAATATATATTTTTTGTTAGTCATATCTGACACATTAATTGTTTATAGTAAATTTGAAATTTTGGACAAATGCGTTTTGAACCTGGCCTCAACACAACCTTTTTTGATCGACCGCTAGCCTCCCCCCTCCCTTTTTTGTTCTTTTTCCACCTCTAGTTAGCCTTTGTTCTAGTGATTCGATGAACGCTATAATGACCTGCTGCTGTTGTATGCAGATATTATTGCATCAGCAGTTCTCTCCGGGAATCGAAATTTTGAGGGGCGTGTTCATGCTTTGACAAGAGCAAACTACCTTGCATCACCTCCTTTGGTTGTTGCCTATGCCCTTGCTGGCACGGTATGATTCGACTTTGTTTAGTGTTAAGCAATTTATTCAAATCCACAATACACCATTAGAAGATCCCTAGAGTGGAGGAATGTGCCCTTTTATTATAATATTAGGAATGTCACTTTTGTTTGCCAGGTTGATATTGATTTTGAGAATGAACCAATTGGAGTTGGGAAAGATGGAAAGAATGTTTATTTCAGGGATATCTGGCCAAGCAGTGAAGAAATTGCGGAGGTAAGTACCTAGTTAAGTATTTTGCTATTGCTAATTGTTAGCTTGCAAAATGGACGGATCAGTTGTGTGGATAAGGGTCAAAACAGGATGTGGTCAAACCGGCTAAAGTTTTAGGTATGGGGTGGAATGGGCCAAGGTCAGATTGGGCAGCTAGGTTGACCTGTTAATCTTTTGTCCGAAATTTTGTACGTTCTTAAAAAGTAATTAGCTGTTAGGTGGAAATATTAGGTCAAAACAGGTTTCATGTTGGTTTGATACCTGAAACATGTTTTGTTTAATTTCAAAATTAAATTATTCCAGCATATTCTTTTTTTATTCGAGTAAAATGACTTGAAAGGTTTTATTAGTAAAAATATGATTTGAGTGACTTTGCATCCTCTTAGTTGATTTGACCCTCTTCCTTTTAAGCTAAATATTAATTATATATACTTGTTTGAACCCATTTCTAAGTAATGTGCCACCTAATGGTAATAGTCTAATTTTATGTTATAAACTGCAAATGCAATTGGTGCAGGCTGTTCAATCAAGTGTTCTACCTGAAATGTTTAAGAATACTTACAAATCCATCACTGAGGGAAATCCAATGTGGAATGACCTAATCGTCCCTGAATCCAAACTATACTCTTGGGATCCAAATTCCACCTACATTCACAAACCTCCATACTTCAACAGCATGACCATGGACCCCCCGGGGCCCCACGGTGTGAAGGATGCCTATTGCTTGCTCAACTTTGGTGACAGTATCACAACAGATCACATTTCACCTGCAGGAAGCATTCACAAAGACAGCCCTGCTGCTAAGTTTCTTCTTGAACGTGGTGTTGATCGCCAAGACTTTAATTCTTATGGCAGTCGAAGAGGTAATGATGAAATTATGGCCAGGGGTACTTTTGCCAACATACGCATTGTTAACAAGCTACTAAAAGGAGAAGTTGGCCCACAAACGGTTCATATTCCAACTGGAGAGAAACTCTCGGTTTTTGATGCAGCATCGGTAAGTTTTAAATAATGATTGTTATTAATAATATTAATGGTGTATTATGTTTATCTTAAAATAAATCATCTCCAAAAATCAGTACATTACTATGTGTCTATGCTTTTAACTTGTGGCTTATGTCCCAGAGTAGCAGTATACTTAGGTTGGTGACCCATTTTGGTAATTATACTCGATGATGACCTCACCTTGTAGTTGTATGTATATGATGGGCTAATTTGGTAATTTAGTGGGTAGGCAACCAGTATAGCTGGTAAAAAGATTTGACTTGGGAAGCGCTCTCATCAAAAGTGGGCTAGTTCTGTAATTATAACCTTTTGAAATGAGATAGTTTGGTAATTTTACTTTTTTTTACGGGCTAGTTCGTTAGGTATGCATTATTGAATGCCATTGTTTGGAAATTTATGCCTCTCTAAAATAGACTAGGTAAATTAGTGATGAGCACCTCCTCATAAAAGGTGCCACATAAGCAAGAAATCATGATCAAATTACCAAATTAGAAAAGTATATTACCTGGTTGAGACATTCTTGAGTAGCAATTACTAAAACGCACCACCAGCCTAAATACGTAGCTGTTGTATGTCAGACTAGAGGTGACAATTTTGACCCTTTTTTTTGATGATGGGTTCATTTGGTTATCGATTATTGCTTATGGAGTGACGTGTTAAATGGGTAAAATAAAAGTCAGTTAAAAGAAACAGATCAATTTTGTTAAACGGGTTAAACAAGTTGAAAATTGCCTTAAGGTGTATATTAGTGCATAAAACCTCGCACATTACTGAACTGTTTTTTTTAAATAAATATAAAATGTCAATGTACTTTTGCTTTTGTTTTGGTTTAGTCATTGCATCTTTTGGTACATTGGAGTCGTTAAAAGATGACTTTATGTCCCGTTTGGGTCGTTATAGGGGATTTTAATGACGACCCTTACCAGTCAAAAGCTTGTACAAGATAATGACCCAAAGGGTACAAAATGTGTGCATGATGATCCAAACGAGACAAAAGACCATCTTTTACGGCAATACGGCATATAGACAGTTATTTATAAAAGAAAACATTAGAAATTCTGGAAAAGTGTTTTGGGTGGACAGTGGACCTGGGATCAATCTGTAACTACCTGCACAACAAGTACCTGTCTAGACCCAGTACCCAATCTGTCCGACCCACCCATACTGCCACCTCTATTATAACTCTTAACCACTATTCCTTTTCAGAGGTACAAGGCTGCTGGTCAGGATACAATTGTTTTGGCTGGTGCAGAGTATGGAAGTGGAAGCTCTAGAGATTGGGCTGCCAAGGGTCCGATGTTACTGGTAAGTTGGCATGTTCTCCTGATTTTCATGTTAAAGCCTTTTTGAATTCTAATGGGTTAATAAAATATACCACAGGGGGTTAAAGCAGTAATTGCAAAAAGTTTTGAGAGAATCCACAGAAGTAACTTGGTAGGAATGGGCATCATACCTCTTTGCTTTAAAGCCGGTGAAGATGCTGACACACTACAGCTGACTGGTCACGAACGATACACCATTGACTTGCCAAACAATATTAACGAGATCCGGCCTGGTCAAGATGTCACTGTCAAAACCGATAGTGGGAAATCATTCACGTGTACAGTCCGTTTTGACACTGAGGTAATTCACACTTCATTTTTTCACCGAGTTCATATGGAAATGGGTCAATTTGGATTTCAAATGGATAAAAGTATAAACATTAGAAGTCTGCTATCTAGATGATGGGTCAAACCAGTTGAAAATTGCCTACTGTATGTGCAGATGCTTAAAGATAAAACCTCCTAAATTATTTTACTGAAAAAGTTAATTAATTATTTTAATGATATGGTGGTTGTAGTAATATTAAATAATTAATACAATAATTATATGATAAAATTGAATTGTTTTCAACAGTGTATTGGCAGGTCAACCTAACCCAACATCTTTAGACCCATGCTTAAAAACACCCATATAAATGCTTAAAATCTCTTATGCTGTTTATTTATAAAGATGAAATTGTTATATACTAAGAATGTGTGTTTTTAATGATATTCATGTTTGATAGTATCTTTTAGAAAAGAGCTATAAGCAATTTTGATAAAAATTATTGGCAGGTTAATTTAACCCAGACCACTTTGACCCATATTACAAAACTGTTTTCAAATGCTTACTAAATAAACAGCTATTTGAAATGTACAGTAACTGTAGTTTATTTAATACATTCGTTAATAACATCCAAAAGAATGGACAAAAAGGTATTTGCGTGTCAGCCTAACCCAGCCAAACCCAACACAACCCAACATGACAAGCTTTGTCCCATGATTTTCTCCACCTACATTTCAAACTGTTCACTTGATATGGGTTGCGGTTGCATACCCATAACCTTTAGTTGGTGTTTGGCTTGCATTTGGGAATCACTATAGGTATGAGTTTCACTATAGGTATGAGTTTCACTATAGGTATGAGTTTCACTATAGGTATCATAAACCACATTTCTTAAAACCCATACCCTTGCATCAAACACATTCATACAGTATCAAACCCATAACTCTCAAATCGAGACCCTCAAACCACACCCCCCCTTAACTATTCTTTTGCTTTTGTGCAGGTGGAATTGGCATACTTCAATCATGGTGGCATTCTTCCATATGTTATCCGACAACTAGCGGCACAAAAATGATTCCAGTTTACAGAGCTTCAGTAAATTATGCAAGTTGAGAAAATGAAAAATAAAATGTTTTTCCTCCACATTGTATGATTTGTTACATATAAGCTTTTTCAAAACAGAGTTATTTTGAACTGCAATGCTTACAGCATATTTTTGTAATAATACTGTAGTCCTGCTAGGGAGGTCGCAGAATTATTTAAATCTTTTAAGGCAGGAAGAGATGTAATTGATCTTTTTTTACTTGAAACAAGGAACGGAAGATATTTGCGCTCGGGCTATTTGGTCCATTGACTCTCTGCCTGACCAAACTTCGTATAACCAAACAAACACAAACAGGAGCTTGCTTGTTTAAGTGTAACCGAATAAACAAACATGAATGATGTTTCTTACTTATGTTTGTTAGAAAAAATGTGTACATGTGCTGTTCATTTAATGAATAAATAGTATACATTATAAATATATTAAACATTTAGCTATAATAATGTTAAACTTATATAAAGATTGTACGTAAACAAGAATGCGTTAACTAGCGGTTTACTGAACCTTTACGGGTGTCTCAACATCTTGTTCATACATGGCCGTATTTGTATTAATAGGTGTATATAATGTTGATGCAACTAACAATAAACTGACAAAAAATGATGAGGTAATGGTCTGTTCTTGTTATATCATATCAATAGCATGATTAGCATCAAATGAATATATTACCATAAAACCTACTTTTATTCTATTGAATCAGCAACTAAATTGGGTATATTCGCTCCTTCTCTGAAGACCGATCTCATTTTGTGTTATATGAACCTTGTAAAACAGATTGCTATTAGTTTTGTCATATAGGGACATGAAGGTATCTTCATAATCATATTTCGGCATGAGGATAAGTATATGTATGCTAAAAGATAAAGTATTTCTATTTGGAGGTACTGGTGTGTTTACTTGCTTCAACCTTGCATTTCTATATAAATAAAGAATGCGAGAGAAAATATTGGTTTCTAGGGCGACAGGGTCTCCTGCCTCCCATGTAGCTTGACTATGTCTATATGACCACGTATGTCATTGGGTCGATCCAATTGTAATGAACCAGGTAGAAACACATCCAAGTTCCGTGAGTGGGTTGGGTGTGTATCCTCTCGAACCTTGATGTCCCCCTAGTCCCTAACCAGGGAAAGTAGACCAGGTATGAGACTAAAAGTTAGAAATGATGCATGCATGCCCTTTATTCACCAGAAGAATGACTCTCCAACTCTAACCAAAGTGTGTGGCACGTGCCGAGCAAGAGGATAGAGCATCCTTTCAGCTATCATATGTTACTATAAGCCCTATGAACAGGTAACAGCTGTCTCACCGTCTATTAACACGTTTTCTAGATATTGATATTGAAATCCGTAACTAATGCAAATAAAGTATTTAAATAGGCGCATAAATCGTCCTCTTGGTGTTCTCATCTAAAAAATTACCCGATGGCAACGTTAAAATCAAACCTCAGTGAGATGACTTGTGACCTTAGGGGCTGTTTGTTTCAGCCTCTTAATGGTTCAGATGTCTTAATTGTTTTATCACTTAATGGTTCAGACTGTTTGTTTCGCGAGCAAATGTTCTGACCAATTTAGATAAGAGGTCTTAACCATTCAACATTAGATCTATTAACCATAGCATTAGACCTTTTAACCATTCAACATTAGTATAATGCTTAACTATTCATAGGCAAATGTCTGAACCTTTTAAAATTTTGCTGACGAAACAAACAGTCTGAACCATTAAGTGTTGAATACTTTAAACATCTGAACCATTAAGAAGCTGATAAAAGCCCCCGACTCTCATAGCACTTGTAACATTTGATCATTGTCTAATATTGTGCACTTTACCCTTAAGAAACCCATTGATTTGTTTTTGATTGCCGAAGTGGGAACTTCCAAGCAGATCACCCATACAAAGATTGCTCTCACCCAAACACATATGACGATTAAGTTCTCTCATTCACCTCCATTAATTTCAAAACGCGTTAGTAATATTTAAGACGCAACATTCTTCTTGAGTTAATATTCTTTCGAGTTGATATGATGGATCGTCACGAAATAAAATGTGCTTACGGTATCTGTTTCCATGTTAAACGTTAGAAATAAGTTATAATTTCTCATTAGTTACTTTGATAATTTTGTTGTAAAATTAACAATAATTTTTATTCTGTATTTTAATTATGAACGTGAAAATACAGACGTCGTCCTAAAACAAATCGCAACTCCACGTGTTAATGTCCAGTGATCCGACATTGATGTAATAACTAATTTAAATGAAATGATATAAAAATACATCTGAAATAATACAACATCAAAGTAAAGAAAACATTATTTTTGGATATTAAAATTGAAAAGGATGCTGATACAAATGAGCATTATGGTATATTTATTTTTTTACGAGGTGTAAACGAGTCAAGACAAGTTCGAGTTCGTATGGGCTCGAGCGACTCGCGATGACTTAGGAGAGCTTGAGCTCAGCTCATTTTGAGCTTTATATTTAAAGCTCGAGCTAGGCTTGAAAAATACTTTTTCAAGCTCGAGCTTGACTCGTGCTCGACTCGTTTATTTATTTGAATATTATTTTCAATAATTTTATATTTAATTTTGACATATATTTATTATTATATATTTAATATATAACATTATTCATATTATTTAAATGTTTCTAACCATAACTTCTATTATTTATATGATATACTTAATAATTTAAATAAAAATATATAAATAAAAAGCTCGTTTAGGCTCGCGAGCCGGCTCGAGCTCGATACGTGAAGCTCGGGCTCAATAATTAAATGAGCTTTTTTCAAGCTCGAGCTCGGCTCGACTCGTTTCGAGATTTTTATCGATCCGATCTCAAGTACCTCACGAGCGCTGACTCGTTTGCACACCTCATTTTTATATATTTAAAAAATTAGCCAAGAATCAGTGGCAGATCTAAAAGAAAAGTTCAGGGTAACGTAATTTTTTTACCGTATATTTATATTAATAAAAGGATCCGAAGAAAAATCATTCGGATCAAATTCATTTAGGATCAAAGGAATTGAACCAAAATGAATTGAACTCAATGGAATTATTGACCCACTTGAATCATCATTATTAAAAACAATATTTTACTCTATATTATGCAAAGTTCATACCTCAATAGCATACAGAAAGTGAAACACTTGAATTTTACGTAGAAAAGTGAACTTGATGTAAAACTCATTAAAATTAGAGTTAGAGGTTGATTTTGATAAACAAAAACTCGAACACTTTCAATATTACGTCCAATGTGATGATTTTGGTGAAAAAAATGTTGAAATGAGTGTAAATCGTCTAAAATCACAAGAAAGATGCTATGGAATTTTGGGAAATCATAAACGAGTAGATAAACTATTTTATACCATATATGAGGTTTAAAGCGTGCGACGACTACATGTCACCAGTGCTTATTAAATAAACAACAAATATATGATAAACAATTAAAAAAAAATAAAACCCTATAGGTCAACTTATACTTTTCAACTTTTTTTATATTTTGTGGGAATAAAAGAAATGTAAAAAAAAAAAACTCTATAGCTATGACAAGTGGTTGGGACAACTTTTCAGATGACGCCTAGAGCTATACCAATAGGTCTTAGAAACCCTAAAACCTCAGGAGCTTTGTATCGATGACATTTTGTCGCAGTAACCACTTTTTTGTAGAAGCCTGCATGTTGTCGCTATATCCCTTGTCGGGACAACACCTTTCTCTTGTAGTTTATTCAAACCAAAACCAAACCATAAAAATATCAATCATTTAGCTTCATATTTTAGATTTCGGATAAAAATAAGAACTAATAATTAAGTATCTGGTATGCTTTGCGACACTGATGCGTAGAAGACAATTATAGATTCATTAAGTCTTTATTAAGTAAATGGCACATGCACATATAATAGTGAAAGCTACATCACATTACCCTTTTAATAACATTAAGTCGAATTAACATTAAGTCTTTATAGATTCATTAAGTCTTCATATTTTAGATTTCGAATTAATGAAGCATCCAAGGATGATTTATAATTTTGGTTACAAAATCGGTAAGTATGCATCTTGAGAATGAATAACTACAATGCATAAAAAGGAAAAAAAAAGCAAATTGGTGTTGGAAGTAACTAACGGTGAGTATAATTTTAATAATATGATTAGCTTATCTAGATTTAAAATTTACTATTTATAAACATGGTCTTTAACTTTTTAACACATCATCTATATTTATATATAATACAAAACTTTGGACAAAAATGTAATTTCACACCAAAGTGTAAGACGCGCCTTTTCTTCTTCTCCTCACCACCGTTACCCTGCAATCACCACCATTTACTCTTGCCATCGACAACTGCATTCATTTAGCACTGAATCTCATATTCAATCGTATTTCTTCGGTTTTTCAACAATCCTGAATTTCAATGGATTGATAGAAGCCGCTGTCGTTAATCAGGTGCAATTTTCTTCTTGGGTTTTCTTTAATTCATTTGTTATTTGCTTAATTCGGTTGTTGAATGAATCTTTATTCACTTTGAATTGTTTATAATCACCCAATCAATGGGTTTCTCCTTCTTGAAATCGTTGATTTCTTGGCGGATTTCACGGGGTCAATGCGGTTTGATTTCTCTGAATTTGGGGTTTCATCCGAATCGATTTCATATAGGGTTTAATTTGTTTTTCCCCAAATTTTGATGTTTGACAGTTCGTTGATGTTTTCAACTTTAGTTTTGTGAATGGATTCGTGGGCTATGTGTATTTGTCTGTAGCTTATCGAAAACGAAGATGATTCAACCTATTGGACTCGCCATCGTCGAATTAGGTATGCAATTTACCTTCCGAACACTCGACAATTACCAATCAATTGAAACTAACCAACATATGAAACTTTAACAAATAACCAACATATGAAACTTTAACTGCTTAAGTTTTGGATTTTCAGTGTTACACTACATAAGAAGAACATGAT
>BJCM01006663.1:3806-13825 GCA_018326385.1 Flaveria bidentis | reverse complement strand
AATAATAATTATTATTATTATTATTATTATTATTATTATTATTATTATTATTATTATAATGAGATATAAACGCGGGATGGCACGTGATGACAAAAGATTGACGGCTGTTTTGAGGTAGAGACTCCAAATTCCCGTGAGAATCCTTTGGACCCATCGATATCTCACTATATATCACCTCATGTTTTATTTCCCTATTTGTTTCTTCTACATTATATTCATTAATTAAATATAAATTTCAATTCAAGTATAATAAATTACTAACATCAACCTTTTGAGTGTGTCCATCATCTAACCATTTCTAAACATTTATGGTGAAAACCGTTTATACAATCACACTTATTATTTTTAGGGTCGGCTCAAATGAATAATGGGATGAAGTAAGGGTTTGGGGCCCGCAAAAAATTAGGGTCTTCATTTTTTAAATTCTTTTATATTAAAACTGATATTGAGCCTAGGTTTTTTGATTACTGAACCATCAATGAGAGAGTAGCGACAATCACGATTGGAACTTGGAAGGAAGAGAAACAACTTTTGGAGAAACAATCGATATTTGTTCTAGTTCTTTTGATTTTTGTTTAACTCGAGAGATTAGCGACGGTCATCCTAATCTTTAATCAATCTGCTTCTTCTACTTGTTCGATTTCTTCATGATCGAGATTTGATTTAGGTTTGTTCTTTCACCCTTAAATTCTTGATTGCTTTATGTTAATTTGCTCTAATTGTTCTAATTGTTTTAATTTCTTGATTGTTAATTCTTGAGTTCTTAATTATTGATTTTTGCTATTGCTAATTGTGGATTGATGTTTTAAATGTTATACAATCTGTTAATAAATTAATGAGATGTATTTTTTATGTCTTTAAGTTTTTAATTCAGTACTTTAGTATCATTGAATATTTGTAATTTTGTTTATCGTTAGTTATATCTAGGTTGTTAAACAAGAGATGAATCTCAAGGTGAACAATACAAGTACCGAACGAAATAAGTTAAAAAACTACTGCATTTAATATGTATATACCAATTTTGAACATATTAGCATATATTTGAAGCTTACTTTCATAGATTATGTTTTTACTTAATACTACTTTAGTTTGATTCATATTATTTATTATTTTTAATTGATTATGATCCAAATGACATTTTTTAATCTCACATTTACATAGATTGTTTTGATCTAAATGTTTGGAATGTTATTATGTATAAATCACATATCTTGGATTTTCTGCATAATGTTAAAAACTCTTCATCTTTTTAACTTTTCTTCTTACCTTAAAAATCATGACACTTTAAGAGAGTTTGTAAAATAATGATTTTTGTGTGTAGGCATGTTAGTGATGGGGTCTGTGGTTTATAATCATGCATACACAAAAATACATACGAATAACCGGATTGAAAGCAAACATATTTTTAGTTTTACCAAAAGGGTCTCAATTTCATTACTCGTTTTAGGCTTCCAAAAAGCTTGAGCTAGTCTTGATTACTTCGACGGTGATATATAAGCTGGTTATTTTAACCCTCTTAGGGATAATGAAAAACTAAAGGAAAAACTTGAAACCCAAAAATATTAGAATTAAAAATATAAGATTGATATTTAAGTATGATTTCGAACGTATGATCAGTTGTAAAAAATATTTTGGTTTTAATACGAGTATAAAATTAGGTGATAACCATCTGACTATCTAAACTTGTTTATTTAAAAATATTAATATGTTGTATAATTATAAAATATTATAGTAATTAGTATGTTGAAGCTATTATAAACCTGACTTTGTTAAAGTTATAAAACTTTTAGAACCGTATAAGATTATTCCATGTAACTAGTTGTTAAAGGAACCTATGATCGGTTTTGGTAATAAACATCTCATTGGTAATTCTTAACTACAACCGTAAGTGATATTAAATATTATAAAAATTAGCATTTTACTCATAGTAGTCATCTATTTAATTTACCTTTTAAACTATAGTATTATTTTTATTTAAGAAAATTATATATATATATTTTCAATTTTTTTATTTTTTATATATATTTTTTATAATTTCATTATTAATAAGATTATTATTTAATAAAAAACGTTTTAAATACACAAATTAATTTTTTTAAATGTTTCTTAAAATGTTCGGTGTTTAAACCGTTCTTTTTTTTTATACGTCATTTTTAAAACTTTTTGAGTTTTTAAAGTGGTTATTTTTCTAAAGTTCTTTTTGTTTTTAAAACCATGCATTTTTTAAAACATATTTTCTTAAACAAATTCTTAGTTTTTTAAATATTTTTTAAAAAGAATTCAGTTTTAAACGTCTTTATAAAGGAAGACGTTTTTGTAAAGATTAAAAAACCTGCATATTGGTTTAAGAAAAACTTATAAACCAAACACTTAAAAGAAGACATTTTTTTTTATTTTTTTTATTTGTGTATTATATAAATATAATTATAATAAAATGAAATTACATTGATAATCCCTACAAATAAAATAGTTATTTTGACAAGTTAACATCACTAACTGAAGTAACAGTGTATGGATCATTGATAAAAGATAACTATACCATTAGGATAATACTCGTAATTTTAAAATTTTAAAGAATTTTAATCAAATCACAAGTACCATCCTGTGTAATTTACTTTTTATATTCAGAACATAACATATGTACGTTACTTGTATTTTTTTAGTGATAGGCAATCACTTATCCGGTTAACTTTACAAGGATAAAGAAAAGAAAATGCATACCATAAGAGGATAATATAATATAGTACATGAAATGCAGTTATTGATTAATATATTAGACACAAGTGCTCAACAATGTGTCAAAACAGAATGAAAAGGGAAAATATAAAAAAAATCTTAAATCATAATATTGTATTCGCAATATAAATGAGGAAGGTTTTTATTAATCAAAAGCTTTCCTTGGTTAACAAGCTATTTCTTTGATTGCCAACAAATGAAAGGAAATCAATATGGTTTGGGATTCATGGTTGGAGAGGCAAACCGGACATACTACAACTTTTGATGTTAGGTAACTCGGTTTTGATAATGTTGTTTTGATCTTTACGTTCAGTTTATGTAGGTACTATAATTTGTTTTTGAAAGTTATTACTTTGGATGTTAAAGTTTTTGTTTATGAGGATGTTAATATTAAATCTCGAAGCTTTTTTTCAAGGTGCTAAAAGAGACAAGCTTGCACACAATTCAACTATAGGCTAAAACCTGAGCTAGTCTTGATAAGCTTAGCTACGTACTTGGATAAATTCTTGGATATAAAATAAGCAAAGTCAAAAGAGAAGAGGGCTTCGCCAAGACACATGCTAAACTTCTAGAGAAAGCACTTTGCTAGAAGAAACGTAAGTTTGTAGATGAATATTTATACTAGAGAAAGTGTTAAATTCTCAAAAGGGCTCACTCCTAAAGAAAAAAGGCTTTTATTGAGGCAAGCAAAGCTCTAAGTCCAAAAATAGTTCAAGGGCAAACTTCACATGGTAGCGCAAACACTAATAGAAAGGCGTCGACCTATGGCATGTCAAACTCTAAGGCAATGTGTTCTTGAGTCAAAGCAAACTCTCAATACAAGGCGTTTCAAAAGAAACTTAAACTTTTTTAGCAAGGTGTTCTCGAGAGCAATGTAAACCTTAGGTCTTGTAGAGGCGTGACATTTTCATAATAATAAGGCATTCATGATACAATGCAAAATACTAAACTCCAAGGGACAACTTATCACCTATACATTCTCTTATTACTAAAGTTTTGTTATTCTTCTTAATGTCCTGTCACCTAAGAATCCTCTCCGGTAGATGTTCCTTCCACTGGCTTGGATGTTTCTTTCAATTACCTATAATCAAGAGAAGAAGAGAATTAAAGGTGTTGAAAATATATTGTATGTTAGACATATGAATAAAAAAAAATACGAGTTTCACTAACTTTAAACTCCGATAAGTACATGTAATTACCATTTATGATATAATTAACATATAATAGGTTTGTGATCCCTCATAGGAAGCTTCTTAATGAGGTAATAAGTGTAAAAATTAAAGCTAAAATGAATGAAATATTAATGTTTAAAGTGTGTGTTTGAAATATATATGTTGTGAGAAATTAGATTGTAATTTATCTCATATAGGAGGGTGAATAAACCTGTAAGTGGTTTACAAGTGAATGGTGTTGAAACCCCGATCAAAGAAAATTTATCTCATATAGCCCGTCAAATGAAACCCTAATCGTAATGATTCAGGATAGCTGAAAACTTATATTATTATAATTTTCTTTATAATATGTAATAATATCTAAGAAATAAAAATATATACAATTAAAGTTACAGAGACATCATGTCATTGCTATATGTTAAGTTATACACATTTATTTTTAAATAATTATATAATAAATGAGAAAGGGAACAACGTCGTATTTTTCACCCTATGTCGCCATAAGACTTATATTACCGTAAATCAAAGAACCATATGTAATAATATCTAAGAAATAAAAATATATACAATTAAAGTTACAGAGGCATTATGTCATTGCTATATGTTAAGTTATACACATATTCATTTTTAAATAATTCTATAATAAATAAGAAAGGGAACAACGTTGTATTTTTCACTCTATGTCGCCATAAGACTTATATTACCGTAAATGAAAGAACCAACCTATCTTCTACATTCTACTCCCATTTCTCCTTTTCTGACGATTTCAAGGTTTTCGAAGGTTGAATCCAAGGTTGAAAGTGTAAGATTATATATCCTGTGATTTTAATTTGTTTAATCTTCTAACCAGCAAAATTCATCAAAAACTAAGCTTTTTTTGTTTCATTTCTCGAAAACATGTCACATTATAATTTTTTCTAAAAAATGGTCAATCTATAACGAAGACATGTTGTCACTATGAGCCTTAAAAATTAAAATAAGGTTTATTTTAATTTAGTCAAAAAATGCTGACAAAGCTATAGCCATGACAAGTCATCATAGGTTCGTCTATGGCGACAACAGCGACGACGTATAAGACCTATCCGTACAAGCCTACAGGCACAACATCTAGGGATGAATTGTTGTTGGGATATGTTCACATACACTATAGAGACGGCATGTCGTCTGAAAAACACATAATACAATCATCGCGATAGCCTCCCTTTCTTGTTGTGTTATATAACACAACTAAAAGTTTTCTTTTAATTCCCTTATTATCTAGAAATGTATTAATCCATTCAATCTAGCTCCTCTTGTCTATGTTTAATATATATATGATTACTGTGAACATGAATTATTTGTATTGGAATATGTTATATACACTGGCGAAGTTTAATGGGGCACCGGCCCCCTTATTTTTTCGTCCGTAGTGTTAAATTTTAGTGTAATAGTGCAAATTTTTGGTCCTGTAATATAAATTTTTATATAAATATTAAGTTCACCCCCCTAAAAAAAATAATTTCGCCTCCACCCCATACAAAATTTGTTAAGCTCCGCCACTGGTTATATACGATTGTTTATACGTATGATCATAAGTGATATACTTTTTTACCTTTCAATTCCAAACAAGAATCACGAGCTTATGATTCTTCCTCGTCAGTCCTCCCGTGTTACCGTTGTCTAGTCTCCCATACCTTTTATTTTACTAATTTACCCTCATCACTCATTCCTATAAATCCAATATCATTAACTAAATAATTAAACATATAATACACACACGTATGATACTCTATGTGTGACGTATAATAAATCTCAAAAGAAGAAATTGGAATTCAAGTCGATAAAAGAAATCCAATATAACAACTAATGCCTCTTCAATAGTATTTTTAAAATAATATAAATCAATTTTATAAAGATAATACTAAAATAGACTCAACACACTAGTAAAATAATAACCTAATACAACCTTTTAAAAGTACATTTTTAAATAAGATTGTTTATGCTAATAAAAAAATTACATTATCTAACAAAAAAATTATTTTAGATCTAATACAACTTCATGTGATACAACCTTTGTTAAAAATGTTGCTTTAGAATAATAAAACCTTTACAATGTTTAATTAATCTAATGTTTACAATGTCTAATGCAACAGATAATGAGAGTCATGACAATTTTCAGCAATCAACTCCTATTATTAATTTATTTAACAACTGCATTCTACTTTGTTTGCCTCCCTCTATTTAGTCCATATAAAAATATTGTTAATTCTTGAATCAGGCCGCATCAATACATATGTCTATGTTTTGTAGCACTTATAGAATGTTAATACGTTAAAACATATTGATTACGAATAAAATATTTATGTAAGCATGTTGTAATAAACCTGATGTGATAATTTTTGGACCATCTTTATTTTATATTTGAATGGTTCATGATACTTCATAACCACATAAATTTTAAACGTATTTCAAGAATTTAGCTGTCAAATCATGTAGTATTTACACATTTTCCTAACCACGAAAAAACTTATATAACGGCGTATATTGATTTGTCTGTTTAACATAAGGGTCGAGAAACATATTGCAACAATGATGTCGTAGTGGACCTCTTTAATACCCTGTTATTATTGTAATCTTTTTCTAGAAAAAAACGAGATTGATTAATTTGCACAACAAAACTAGACGGGTCAAATCCGTCATAAACATGTCGGGTGAAGGTGGTTACCGTTCGGAAATTAGGGTGTGGATAATCGGTCAAAAAGATTTTGACTCAAACAACGCCAATTATTGATATCTGGTTTAATTCGGTGGTAATCACCCAAGATTATCGATGGATGAGTTACTTTTGCATTTTCAAAATTTTTAAAAATTTGACGGATTCGTGGTATCCGTTGGTGATATTCTTTATATAGTGTATATGTTTTTCATCTACAACATAATATATGATTTTCACTCAAAGAGTTTCGAATGAGTAAACCCTAATGGACCATTATTAATGTTTTTTTCCTAATTTTTTGTACTTTTTAGCATTTAAATACGAAGAATACGTTATAAAAGTTTATATAAGAATTTGAAGAATAATAAAGCATATATGATACATAGTTTATTTATTTAGGGTGTGTTTGGTATTTTGGTACAAAGGGAGTCATGTGAGCACTGATCAGTAGCAAACAAGCTGCCATTGATCATTGATTTGAGAGCTCACCTTCTCAATATAAGCTTCAATTCAGAGGTTGCAGATCATTCATTATATTCAAAGAAGCAGCAGCTGATCAACTAATTAACATGGTGTCAAGAAAGCACAAGAAAGATCATGTGCTGCATGAGAAGCTGCAACTCCTTCGATCAATCACAAACTCTCATGCAGTAATTCATTCTCTGATCATCATCTTTTTCACTGATTCATTTCCATCTTTCATTGGCTTAATTTCATCTGCTTCAATCATATGCACACATCAACAATCTTTCATTCTTAAAAAGGGTTTCTTGATTTCCCATCTGATCAATATCATTTCTTGATTTATCCATCTGATCATATCAACTGGTTCCATGTGGATTTTGATTCTTCATGTGAAAAAGCTTTAAACTTTAGGTGTTGATTCATCTTTTTTACAATTATTTGTTGCAGAACAACGATTCTTCGATCATACTAGACGCATCCAAGTACATCGAAGAGCTCAAACAAAAGGTGGAAATACTGAATCTTGAGATAGCAAGTGGACAAAGTTCAAGCTACCAGAATTCAAGGCCAGTGGTATAGCGTCCGTATATATAACATCAAACAGTTTATATTTTAATTAATGGCCGGCTCGTTCGGTCCCTATCAGTATTCTTATTTTATAAGTTTCATTTTCATGATAGACAAGTATGACACAAAAAAATAAAAATGACAAATGCAAGAAATTAAACCACCTACCATATCAACCAAATTTATTAGTTGTCATTAGTTATCCTTTTCTTTAAGTTTGCATATGAAACAACACGCGGAGGGTGAATTAAACACTTGTATCTCGTGATTCAACGAGCAATTAACTGATACTGCAAGATCAGCAGGATTCGAATCGGATTAAACACGCTTGTTATTTATATAATATCCTTAATCATGTTGGGTGTGTAATGTTTATTGCAGGTGACAGTTGAAGCTGTAGAAAAGGGTATACAAGTAAATTTGTACTCAGAGAGGAGTTGCCCAGGTTTACTAGTTTATATATTAAAAGTTTTTGAAGAACTGAACCTTAATGTGTTGGAAGCTAGGGTTTCTTGTACAGGCAGTTTTCACCTAGAAGCACTTGGAGTTGAGGTACTTTTAACTTATGGACTGAAATACCCTTCATGTATATACATAAAATGGAATCATTACATGCATCTAGACATTGTTCAATTCTTGCACTTTTGTTCTAGCTAATACATGTAAATAGAAAAGAAGTTTTAGTTTCTTGATGATCAATGCTTGCGAATTCGTTAATTTTTCATGCATGAACTTGGAGTATTCATCAATTTGTGATAAGTATCATTGATCTTGTTTTAGTTGTTCAAAAAATTAGGTCATGAAGGTATCATCATGCAATTATAGAACCCAACAAATACATTAATTAAGTGTTTCTGCAGGGTTTGTGAAAATCCACTACACGTGAATAATATATTATTAAACAGTATATATTAATTATTAATTACTACATATAAGGTTTTAAATGAGGATATATATAAGAGATTACTATATATAAGGTTATAACAGAGGATATATATAAGAGAAGTAATCAAATAAAACCATACCTATTTATATATGAGATAATCATAACACATTTTATCCTTTTTAAAGTGTATCTCTAATAGTTTCTAAATTAGTGGTAACAAGTAAATAGTGAAAAGAATAATAAAGTTCTATTTGCATCCATCTTTGGTGTCCAGATTGGTTATAAATAAACTATCAAAACTTGCTTAGTATAGCTTAAAAGTCATAAAATTAATCCCTCACCCAAGTGTTTATTATACTTGTAGCAAAAATTTTCACTGATAGCTTGAATTCGATTACATTGATGCTGCACACTTGTAATTAATTAAGATTGATTGGTTCTTGCAGAATGAACAAAACGGAGAAAGCATAGATGCCCATATTGTGAAACAAACAATCTTACAAGCGATCGAAAACTGGAGTGAAAACAATGATCATCAAGACTTATAAGTTGATCATGCATCAATCTTGTTAATTTTTCTAGCTTGCAAGAACCACTGCAGCTAGAAAATCCAAGGGTATTCAAACAATATATTACAAATCTTACTCCAAAATTAAACCCTAAGTCGATCCCTAGCTATATTAAGTTTGAATTAACCTCCTACAACTGCTAGATAGTTTGCTAAATGCTAAGTATGATTGAATCAATGTACGTTCACAAACTGTACCCTTTTGGATTTAGAATATATGCAAGCAAGATAAGTAGTGCACATTCTTTCTTCTACTAACTAACTTATTAACCTCATACCACCATTTCTGTTAATACTATAAGGACCGATCAACCTGTATACAACGTCGCTTTACTAGCGTTAGCCTAAATTCGACTAAGCCATGCTTACAGGGGAGGGGAATAGGGGGAGGGTTGAAATTGAGACCTAATATTAGCTATTCATTAATTTTGATCATGAGATTATTTTATATATAGTGTTATATGAAAAAAAAATTATTTCCTTCTACTTTAATCAAATGGCAACTATGAAAGACACATAGTAACATCACATTCATTCTTAAAAGAAAATTCTGATTTTTTATCCTATTAAATATTTACCTTAATTACAAATAATATTATTTAAGTCTTTATTAGAAATTTTTTTTGGTTTTTTAATAAATTAAGAAAGACATCTTTTTATTAATGTTATTTCTATAGATATATTTTTTTATAAAATAAATTTAGTGTTTTCTAAAAGTAAACGTTAAGTAATTAAAAATGAGAGTTATAATAAGGATATTTATAAATATGAAAAATTTTTAAAAAAATGTTTGATTTTATTTTTTAAAAAAATTAAAAAAATTTATATCGTTGTTTTATTACTTATAGATTTTACTCATACGTAATTTAAATCATATATTATTTTAAAGTATCGTTTTATAATTAAGTAAAAATTTATTATATTTATTAT
>BJCM01006660.1:0-17785 GCA_018326385.1 Flaveria bidentis | reverse complement strand
TATTGTTGTTGTTATTGTTGTTGTTATTGTTGTTGTTATTGTTGTTGTTATTGTTGTTGTTATTGTTGTTGTTATTGTTGTTGTTATTGTTGTTGTTATTGTTGTTGTTATTGTTGTTGTTATTGTTGTTATTATTGTTGTTATTATTATTATTATTATTATTATTATTATTGTGTTAATGAGTCCTAGATCAACTGGTTTAGAAGGAGACACCTTATGACTTTCTAAAGTGGAGGTCATGGGTTGGAGTCTTATTAGATTTAATATGCTTCTAGTGGGCCAAAGGTTTACCACAGTGGATCTTTAGGTGGTTGGTTTCCCTTGGAATGGTGGGCGAGTCTGGTCACTAACGCCGTCTGTGTTCCGGGCGTGGGTGGTATTTCGCCAATGGGTTTACCCGGGTGACCGGGCTTAAAAAATTATTCGTTGGCCGTTCAAAAAAGAATTATTATTATTATTGTTATTGACTTATTACTATTATTATTATTTATTATTATTATTATTATTATTATTATTATTATTATTTTAACCGCACAAATATACGATTATATTTGAAGTATATGTGTTATTTTAATTGGACTTATATATTTATTTTTTTATTTGGATCACACCCTCAACTTGATCATCTGTAAACCTATAGTTGAGAAAAAACACTTGACTCAACCTTGATCACTTTTACTTAAAATAAGACTTTGAATTCAAAACATTTTTATTTTTAATCATCTTGGATATCTAAACTTATGTACTTGAGCAAAGGATTGTTGGTTTTGGTAATACTAGGGCTGCAAACGAACGAACAAACACGAACAAGGCCTTGTTCGTGTTCGTTCGTTAAGAAATAAATTTGTTCATGAATTGTTCACGAACACTTACCGAACGAAATTTCTTGTTCGTGTTCGTTCATTAAGAAAATGAATATGTTCATGAACTGTTCACGAACACTTACCGAACGCAAATGAACACAAACAACTGTTCATGAACATGACGAACATAAAAAAACTCATAAACACAAACGAATACAAATTATTATAGATTTATTTTAGAATAAAATTTATATTTTTTATTACAAATATTACACAAAATAAATAAAAATAAATAAGTAGTTAACATAAATACCAAAAAATACTTGATATAATAGTCATAAAAATAACTGACACATTAATTAAGAATATAAACGAACACCTTAACGAACATAAACGAACACATTATCGAATGTTCACGAACGAACATAAACAAACACATTATCGAACGTTCACGAACATAAATGAATGAACGCGACTTGTGTCCATGTTCGTTCGTTTAACTAAACGAACGAAATTTTCTTGTTTATGTTCGTTCATTTACTAAACAAATGAACATAAATGGACTTTCCGCCGAACGGTTCATGAACTGTTCACTAAACGTTCAGTTTCTTTGCAGCCCTAGGTAATACTATTAGTCAATTTGTTTTCTTTGTTATTTTTTCTTTTTCAAAATTTTGAAGTCTAATTTGGTTTTTATTTTTATTTTTTGAATAGTAAGTATACGATCCTGATTTAAAGGATAAATGTTATTTTAATTGGGTCTACTTCTTTGCTTCCCAGCCACGATCGCACTTTCAACCCACTCAGAAGGAAACCCATAACTAGAAATACACCATGCCTCAACCCTGGACACAATAGCGGAACTTGAGCACTCCTATAGGGGGCGGGGGCAAAATAATATTTTTAGGAGGGGCGAACTCAATATATATATATATATATATAATTACACTACTTGGCAAAATTTTAACACTACCATACCAAAAATTAATACTACTCACGAAAAAAGAGGGGGGAGAGCCCCTCCCAGCCTCTTATAACCTTTGCTAATGCCTAGACATTCCTGCTCATAGTAAGACTCGAACTAAAAAAAATCCTCATTTTTAATTATCTTGCATGTTACGACCTCGAGTTGAGATTGATTTTGATAAAAAAATAAATTACTCATTTGAAACAAAATACTAATTGGTTCTTTTATCGATCGGTTGTAAAGAGAAACATATATATTATAGAATACAAATATTTATTTACAACATTATTAGATTTAATTATATAAAAGATGTACTTACTATGTAAACAAAAGATAAAATGATACCACGTTTAGTATTGTTCATGGGTCAAGGCTTAGATCGAAGAAGCTCGTGACCAAAACCGAATAATGTGAAGCAATGATTGAGGCTCAGACCAATATTTTGGTTCTGGTCGCTTTGCTTGTTTTTTTGCAATTCGTCATGCAATATGCTTACTACTAGAGTGGTCATAAGTCAAGAATAAACTGACTAGTTTCAAAACCGAATTGGAAACACAACCCAATAAAGTGAAAACAATGACTGAAACATGATTGTGTTTTGAGTCGATCTCGGTCTTAGTATGATCCAAATCAATTCAGTGGTTTTTTTCTCAGGATGAAACGAGATGTTCACTCGTAATCATATATTAAAAGATATCCACATGTAGCGTACAATGCAGTACGAACTTTCATTAATTTATAAATGATGGCAATAGTAATTTATTCCACCGTACTATTTTATTAATAAAATTCTTACATATTTTAGATTTTTTTAAAAAATTGGGTATTTAGGGAGAGAGAAGTAACAATAGGGGTAAATCTTGACGGATAGTGACTTTAAGAGATCCTGCCCCTGGCAAGAGCGGGTTCTGCCTCTTTGACCATGTGTGTGGTGAATGTGTGGTGAATGCTTGATGATGTGACTGCCTCTTTGACCATGCATGGAGACCTCGCCCGTGGGAAGGGCGGGTTCTCCTCCAAGCCGTCCACGTGTATGGTGAATTTTGGTGTGGTGAATGTTTGATGATGTGATGTGACCGTGCATGGAGACTACATCTTGGGAAGGGCGGGTTCTCCTCCTAACCATCCAATCTAACAACCTCCTCTAATCCATGGTCCACATTTCAACCACGTTTAATTCTTTAATTATTCGTTTGACCACCTTTCACTATTTATTCGTTTAACCACCGCACATTTTCCTTCACAATTCGTTCAAATCATTTCTCCAGAATTTATCTAGAATTTTAAACTTCATTTCAAAAATCAAAATGAGTTGGAGAATTACATCAGGTCCACTAAATAACGATTTGTTATTTCTAAGTGGTTAACATAGAGCTGATTATTATTTTCGAGATCCAGAAAGCGATGAAGGAATTTTACGTGTTAGACGAGGTGATAAAGCTTTTTGGGATTACATTGAGGAAGTGCCTATCCCTGAAAATATTATGAGATATATAAGGTTGGTTGGTTTTGTGGGTGTGATCGAGTGTGGTTATCACAAACTTGATTGTGCTCTTATCTCAGCTTTGGTGGAGAGATGGAGGCCAGAGACACATACATTTCATTTACCGGTTGGAGAAACCACAGTAACCCTTCAAGATGTACAAGTTTTATGGGGTTTGTCAGTTGAATGTGATGTTGTTTCTGGCACTGATTATGCTATGAGTGCATCTGAAATTATAATGAGGTTTGAGTATTTAACTGGTTCTACACTCGCTACAAACGTTGTAAATGGTTATAAGTTAAACCTAAGGTTTATTTTAAATGAAATAATAAAACCATTCCCTGATAATGCCACTGATTTTCAGTGTATCCAACGAGCTAGATTAATTTTATATTTTATGATTGGTGACATTTTATTTCCTGATACTTCTAGCAACTGGGTGCACATAAATTATTTAAGTCATATTGAAAAATTAAATAACTGTGGTAGACTTAGTTAGAGAAATACAGTTTTAGCCTCTTTGTATAGACAGTTATGTAAGGCAATGAGTGTCACAAATCAAGAAGTTGGTGGACCTTTATTCCTATTGCAATTATGGGCATGAGAAGATTACCTTTTACGTGTCCCCAGAATATGATAAATATTGATTTCAGATTACCATATGGTGCACGGTATGTTAAAAAATTATATGTATTGACTATTTTTCTGTAATATTATATTTTTCTACTTAACCGGGTATATTTTTCTGTAATATTATATTTTTTCTACTTAACCGGGTATATTTTTCTAATTATATTTTTCTGTAATATTATATTTTTTCTACTTAACCGGGTATATTTTTCTAATTATATTTTTCTGTAATAATTAATGATGGTATTATTAATTATTATTATTATTATTATTATTATTATTACTATTTTTAATATTATTTTTTAAAAAGTAATCTTTCATAATGTTATTTATAGATGGATGAGATGAGTCAATTTTAACAAAGATCAGGGGATGAAACGAGGAGGAATATGGCGAGTCGTTATATGGATTTTGCACACGCAAAACCATATAGGTTATCTACCAACGCATGTGACATAGAATGTTGATGATACTCAACTTCCTCTTGTCACACAACGTTTACCCAAAAGGGGTAGAGGACGAGGGCGGGTTAGTAGACAGGTTGTTGATGATAATGTTGTGCAACAGAATATGACAGAACAAAGGGATTTCACAGAACAACAGTTCGACTCCCCCTTTTTAAGCCAAACGGGCAACCAAAATTTTTTTATGGTGGTACCTCAACTACTCAATTTCCATATTTTAGTCAAATGAGGACCCGGAATTTTGTAGAAGGAGGCCCGCCAAATTCTTATCAAAGCCATGATACTAGTTATCAACAATCATTTCACCATTATTCCCCGTTACCTTATTACCCTCAATTTCAAGATACAACTCAATCTGTTGACCAATTTTTTAATCCATCTCGTTGCCCGTTCGACTTAAATGATGAAGCAACAAACGATAATGATGACACTCGTTAGATGTTATTTTTTATATTTTTAGTGATGTATTTTACCTTTTTAATTATGTATTTTTTATCTATTAATTACATAATGCATTTTTATTATAAACTACAAACATATAAGTAGTTTTATTTAACTGTATAATTGAAAAATAAAAATTTAATTTTAGATCTATGGAATTTGTTTTAAAAAATAGAGTTTTTAGAGAGAGATGGTTGACAATAGGGGTTTTTCAATTAATTTTAATTTTTTATATTAAATGATAATATGTCAGTTATTTCTCTAACGAGATCAAGGTAATTACATGAAATTTGGGGATGAATAAAAGGCAAACTTAAATTTAAAATGGAGTAACTAGGACAATGAAATCTAAATTATAAGGTGTTTTTAAGTGAGACTTGAACTTAATATTCTTTAGATAGAGATATACGTCTTTGAACATGTTATTTTGTTATTTTGTTAACAAATATGTTATTTAAACATGTTATTTTACTAAATTAGATAACAAATGGCAACACCTAAGTTAATTTAGATAAATAAAATAAAGGTTTTTGAGAACCCGCCCTTGCCAAGGACGACTTCTCAACAAGGTCAAATCGATGGTTCGGTCAGATGGTCACCACTTCGGTCACTTCGGTCGGTCACATCAACTGGAACAGAACCCGCCCCTGCTAGGGGCGGGATCCCTTAATGTCTCACACACGGTCAAGATTTACCCCTATTGTCACTTCTCTCTCCCTAAATACTCATTTTTTTAAAAAAATTTCATATTTTGTCATTAAATATAGAGAAAATTGCAAAAAAGAATCCCAATGATTTGACTAGATTACACGTTTGGTCCCCAAGATTGAAAAATTGCAAGAATAGTCCAAAGTCTTATAAAATATTAGAGAAATAGCCCCCGGTGTTAAATATTGTTAGTTTGTAAGGTTAAGTGAGGGTACATATGTAATTTTCATTTTTTTTATTATCTCATTTTAAGTAGAAAAATTGAAACCCTTACATGAGTTCCTTCACTTTTGTCGACAACTCTGAGGCCAAGATTCAATACCAGCCTCATAGATCTTCAAAGAACCCTTCCACTCTGCAAATGTGGTATGGATACGCACATATAGTTACGAAAGGTTAATATTTAATTCATGCACATGGACATATAGTGTTTCACGGTTATGTGTTTATTTACATATAGTGTTTCAGGGTTATGTGTTTATTTACATATAGTGCTCCATCAAAGTTGCACAATTTGGTTTTGTAATACAATATTTTATGCAGGTTGTAAGCATGTTTGCCACACCAAATAAATAGATGTGCCAAGTGACCAAACTTGATACGGGTCAAGTGAATTTGCAGCTTTTTTAATACAGATCAAGTGATCAAAATCAACTAATACGAATAGAAATTTGCAGCCTATTTAATGTTGATCAAGTGACAAAAATCAACTAAAACAAATGGCAATTTGCAGCCTGTTTTAATATGGGTCAAGTGATCAATGTTAACTAAATACAAATACCAATTTGCAGCCAATTTAATACAGGTCAAGTGATAAGAGTTCAATAATACAAATGCAAATTTGTAGTCTGTTTAATACGGGTCAAGTTATCAAAGTTAATTGATACGAATGCGAATTTGCAGCCAATTTGAAGGTTGTTTAATACGACAAGTGATTAAAGTTAACTAATGTGAATGTCAATTTGCAGCCAATTTACAGCGTGTTTAATACGGGTTAAGTGATAAAAGTTAACTAATACGAATGCCAATTTGCAGCCATTTTGAAGGCTGTTTAATACAACTCAAGTGATTAAAGTTAACTAATGTGAATGTCAATTTACAGCGTGTTTAATACGGGTTAAGTGATAAAAGTTAACTAATACGAATGCCAATTTGCAGCCAATTTGAAGGTTGTTTAATACGACTCAAGTGATTAAAGTTAACTAATACGAATGTTAATTTACAGCCAATTTGCAACGTGTTTAATACGGGTCTAGTGATCAAAGTTAACTAATATGAATGCCAATTTGCAGCCTGTTTAATACAGGTCAAACGATCAAAGTTAACTAAGAGAAAACAAGTTTGGGTGTCAATGTGTACATTAAACAAAACACGTTTAAACATAGGGAGGGTTCGGGTTTTTTTAAACATCAGCCTTTTTAATCAAAATCAGAAAATTATGAACAAATGATGGAACTCTCCATATACCTCCTTGAGCAAGTTCATTGTTTGATCTCCTTAAGATCTAACGTATTTTGGTTGCAAAAAGTGACCTTTATTATCTGATTAGAAATATGAAGATGTTAGGATTGAACCAAATTGTACATGTTCAAAAAAGTGCAGATGCAGAAGTCGAATATGATTACAGTTAAAAATGATGTTGTTCACGTAGGCTACAATTGATCCAGGGAATTCACGTAGTTAATGATGTATTATTAAAAAAATATTATTTAATTAGGGTTTCTAATGTGAAAAGACATAAAAGCCCTCAAATGAATGGCACATGACAGCTTTTTGATTAAAAACTAACAGACATTTAACGGTGGGGAATATTTCTGTAACAGTTTACAAAACTTTGGACTATCCTTTCAATTTTTAAATCTTAAGGACCAAACATGCAATCTGATCAAACCATAAGGATTATTTTTGCAATTTTCTCTTAAATATATATAAAAAGGTGTTTTCCAATTCATGTAATATAAAGTTGGACTTAATATTCATGTTAGAATTGTTTTCTTACGTTGGTAACCTTCAAAAGATAAGGACTTTGGAATGGTCTAGATATTTGAAGTACAAGATCATGATATTTAGACACCCTAGGATTTTAAATTAACACCATCGCGACCTATTAAAAAGGTAGCCTTTTCTTGAAATGAGTTCATATCAATTGAGTAACTTCTCCTTGTAATAGACACAAAATGTTTCCTTGCAAAACCTAATTTGTAGTACAAGCATATACATTAGCCAAACATCATCCAATATCACTATCACAACCTTAAAATCCACGTGCGGAGTTTTATCTCAACGCGTGTGAACAAACTAGGATTTCCGCCATTAGTTGCTAACGACCTCTACGTTGCAAAAGCATAAGTTCAAACACTCAAAACTATTAGTATGAAAAGTAATTGCGTAAAACATGCACCCAAAAACCATAGTTTAAATGTAAGAATATAAGTAACATCATGAAAAGTGTTTGCATGCTTTGTGTGTAACATCCGCTCATTTTCAAAACTATAAACCCAAACTCACTTCGAACTATCATATGATGGAAAAATTCATTATTAAAAATTATTTTAATAAATCAAATGCATTAAATGTGCAAATTTAACTGATATTGGGAATTGTTTTATTTAATTATTAGTTATCAAATCATTTAAACAATGTGTTTTAATTATTAAATTACAATAAATAATTAAACTAAAAGTCTTATTAAAATTCATAAAGTCTATTAAAATTTTATAAAATATAAGTTGATCAAATTAAAATTAGGGCTTTAATAAACTAAAAGTTTAATGTGTAATTATTCTTTTATCAATTTATTTTATTTAATCTTATATTTATTTTACATTCCAATCATAACCCCCTTTTAAAATACTTGTAACTCACCATTAACACCATTCATAACCTCCTCCTAACCTCAAATATAAAAGCAAGCTTTAGTCCTCACTTTTTATTTGCTCATTCTCTAAAAATCTTACTAACAAACCTTTCTTTCATCCTTTGGTTTTGATCAATTTTACAAGTAATTTCAAGAAGTTTCTAATACTAAGTTAACCTTATATTGCATTCATATTATGTATTTTTATATTATTTCAATCATCTTAACATCTTATTGTTCTTATGACTTTATGTTCTTACGTTTATATTTTTTTTACTAAATCTCTTTTAATTTCAATCATTACCATTTGATCATTGAACTTCTAATATTTACTAAACTTATAACAATCACTAACATTCCTAAATCAAGCTAATAACACACTAACATAAACAAAGAATCCCGTTTCATATGGACGGCTATGTCGCCGCATTCGGTTATTCCACAAGATTATTTCTCTAAATGATGGCTATGCCAAAGTCTTAGAATATAATTTTTATAACTCAAACAAAGTCTAATATACCATATATCAACATAATAAATTTTTTCTAACCCGTTTTATGCTTTAACAATTTTAAAATTGCACATAAGTGCCTTACTACATATTTGGCAGAATATAGTCTGACTTCAACTAACAATAACTTTGTCATAACAAACTAAATTTAAGTAAACTCCGACTCCAATATTAAGTTCATTGTACCTTTTTAAAGATAGCTTATACGTATTCAAACTCAATCGGATGACTTAACAATAGTCTTCACAAGATAAGTGCGTATTTCAGCACCTTCTGTCTTTTACTGCTGTTTTGACCTATTTACGGATCTTTTCATAAAAATGTTTCTGAACAAAATTGTCTGGGAGACTCTGAACTAGTCAAAAAATATAAAATTTTATGAAATCGTTTGCTATTTTTAAAAAATGTTCAAACACGTACCAAACATACTGTCTAGAATCTAAAGTTGGTACAATAATTCTTTTTCAATCTACCTTTCACTTTTTGGCATTCTCTAAATATCCTAACTTCATGTAATGAATTCCTACCTCAAGTTATTGTTTCTTTTTATCCTTTAAGACATCACCTTTGACTCTTGAACATCCAAGCTTCCTTATGTACTCTACAACCATCATTATACAATGTGAGTTTTCCTTG
The DNA here is from genome assembly GCA_018326385.1 of Flaveria bidentis. Classification (NCBI taxonomy): domain Eukaryota; kingdom Viridiplantae; phylum Streptophyta; class Magnoliopsida; order Asterales; family Asteraceae; genus Flaveria; species Flaveria bidentis. The sequence goes on along the minus strand of BJCM01006660.1, from coordinate 8,285 downwards.
CCCCTTTTTACTTTATTTCACACCTATTGGGGTGAAACATGTTAAGCTTATAAATATACACTTGTAAAGCATTTTGAAAGTTGTAATGTACGAGCAATTCGTTTGTAAACTTATCATGGTTATTTGAGATATTTGTGAGCCTTATATGAAAGTCATCTTGTAAAAACAATCATTAACTATTGCTACCCTAGCGACGTCATAGATCTATGGGCTTGACAAGCTTATTTGGTGCTAAAGCCGAGGTTATTGCCGACTCCTAAATATGTATTATTGTTCATCATTAGAACCAAGTACACTTATTTAACACCCAGAAATTTTCTTTGAAGCTGACGAAAGAAAGAAAAGAAATAAAGCCCAAAGTCGAGGGACCAAACTTGCCAAAACGGGAAGAAACTTGGATGAGTGGGAGTATAAAAGGGGGAGGGCAGCCCACACCCTCCCCATTCTTGCCAAAAACTCAGCCAAGGGAGAAGAGAAGGAGAAAAGAGGAGAAAAGCTTGGTTCGTGTGGATTCGAGCGTGGAAATCGAAGTGTAGCGGGTGGAATCGAAGCTCTACTCGAAGAGGTCGTCAAGGTGAGTTCTAGGATCCCTCTTTTACACATTTTCGACTGATTTTGGGGCTGGAACATATCAAAAACCCGTTTTTGAAAAGTTGGGTGTTGAACCCTAATGTATGCTTATGTGTATGTGTTTGATGTGTTTGGAGTTTGATTTCGGGCTTGGTTATGCTTGTATGTCGTGGTATGCTTCCCTAAGGTTTAGAATGGTTGATTGAGCTTAAAAGAGGTTTGAAAGAGTTTGGAGGCCGAACATGGCAGATGCAGTTCGGGATGAACTGCATTCTACACCCAGCTAGGGCTATGCGACTGGAGGTCCATGCGTCCGAATGGCATGCGATTGGGTCCATACGCATGAAAGGAGTGAGACTGAGGTTCATTCGCACGAAAGGAGTGCGACTGAGATTCATTCGCATGAAAGTAGTGCGACTGAGGGTCATACACATAAGGGCTATGCGACTGAAGGAAATGCGGATGAAGGTCATGCGACTGAAGGAAATGCGGATGAAGGTCATGTGACTGAAGGAAATACGGATGAAGGTCATGCGACTGAAGTAAATGCGGATGAAGGTCATGCGACGGAAGGTCACGCGACTGGAGTCCATACGCCTGTGAGTCGTGCGATCGAGGTTCATACGCACGAAAGTTGTGCGACTGAGGGCCATTCGCATGAAGGTCATACGACTGAGGTCCATACGCCCGTATGATATGCGACTGAGGTCCATTCGCATGGGAAGTATGCGATTGGAGGCTATGCGACTAAAGGCCCATTCGCCTGAGTGTTCTCATACGTATAGAAGACCATGCGACCAAATGGGGTCCATACGCCCGAATGACCATAGTTTGATGTCTGACTTTCGGGAAAGTGTTGACGTAGGCTCGGACCTTTGGGGTTGTTGATGATGTGATGCACGTGATTGATGATGTTATGCATGTGATTGATGATGTTACGCATTATGTATGTTATGTATGTATGATGTTGCCCTGTATGATGATGTATGATTACTGTGTATGTTGATGTTCCTTTTATTGTATGATTATTGTATGTTTATCTTTCCCGTGGCTTTACGTGTTACGTTAACGAATGAAATGAAAGTATTATATAACGTAAAGTGGAAGATAATGAAAAGAGGAACATGATGAATGCATGCATTAATAAATGATGAAAGTAAAGAAAGTCTTGCAAGCCTTGTATGTCGGGACATGCCATTAAAAGGTGTTAGCCCAACGGTGTGTGGGTTCGCTACCCCGGGAGGATGCACATCGGGGTCTTTCTTTGTGATTGACCATTTGTATAGAACCATTGTTGTATACCGTAGGTACTGTGACCAGAGGTGCGGTGCACCATTATAGAAGGTCTATGATAGGCCTAGGTCCAGTACCACGAATAGAAGGGCATCACATATGGCAATGGTACACCTAAACTTTACCTTAGGTACTGTGACCAGGAGGTGCTGTGCACCGTTATAGAAGGTCTATGATAGGCCTAGGTCCAGTACCATGGACAAAAGGGTAAAGTTTATGGTTTGATGGAAAGAAATGATGTAATGATGAAAGAATGTGAAAGTTAACGACGTATGATGAATTAACGAAAGTTAATGAACGAATGAACGATGAAGATAATAATGATATTATCTATGTGTACGTATGTTGTATGATCGCATGAAAGTAAAGTACGGTTTTAACAAAAGAAAAGTATGTTTCATTATAAAACTAGAACTCACTTAGCAGGTAATGATTGCTGAGGATGGCACGGGCGGCTTAGCTCTTTTGGATGGCATCCATTTATATAATGCTTTTGTGATGTAATGCAACAATGTATTTTGTAACTGGTTAACGATGTATTATTTTGCAAAAGCCTTTATAATGAAATAAAATATCATTTTTAAATATTTCTGCTGTGATATTTATTTAAGATACATGTAAATATATGTTTTATGTGCGATGATCGACCAGCTGTAAGCGTCCCGGAAACGGGGCCTTACAACTTAGCTAATCGTTATAATTTATTGTGGCCATCTTTGTCAAGGTTTGATTATATTATTATGCTATCTATAATCTTGAATTATTTCTTAACCTATGACTTGAATTACCTATTAAAAAGTTGTTTTATACGTATGTACAAATTTATGGGAACTCACCAACATAATATGTTGACCGTATTTTTAACATGTTTTAGGATGCTATTTGAGGACTTATTTATGCTCATATAGGACTTGGACCTAGATTGATAAAAGATTTTATTATATTATTTGAATCTTTATTGTATTGTACTGATTTATTTATTTAGTATTATTCAATGAAAATGACATTTAATATTATATCAACTTATTTAATTCTATAAACTGTGAACAATAATGTCATATTCGTTCGCCCCGATAATTTCATCGTCGGTCGGGGTGTGCCATTGCGACCCATAATGTGCTCTTACATGCATTTAGAAGCTTAGTGAGTTAAGAAATACATACTAAAAGTGTCAAGACATGGTTGGTGATCATGAGTTTGTAAGTAAGCAAAATAGTTGAGTTTGTATAGCATAAGTAATATGTATTGCAATAGATAGCTAATCTATAACATCAGCATAACAATAGTGTTTTTCATGATTGAAGATAACTGTGTTCGTTTCTTTGCCTTCTGTCACGATATACCGAGTCGTGATAATGTGTTAGTCGTATAGGACAATGTTACACCTGCTTGACCTCTAGTCGTAGGAATGAGGCTTGCCAAACCTAGTAAACTATCTAATATTTCCCACTAATTTCCTTAATTAACGATTCGAAAAAGTAAGGACTTTTCAATGGTAGCTACACTATGTTACATGCCATACACAACTTATAAAGATAAAGTGTTTTAAAAGTATGCTTTCTCCACCCAAAAGAGTATGTAAAATAGGGGTAGTGAACTCACCTCAAGCGTATGGCAGAAAAACAAAGAAAATTAAAAGCCAGATTGAAGACAACCCATAGCAAGTTACTTACTATATATGAGTGTATATGTACGTGCTTGATAGGTCGGTTTAACAAACTCTAAATGTCTGATCAATCTCATTGATTTATGCATTTTTAGAAATATTAACTCAAATTGACCCTGTTAACCTATTTGACCCATTGGTGACAAGTTAAGTGAAGTTATATTATACATAACAACCAAATATTCATGAGTTTAATCCAAAAAATCCACGTATTACACATAATGAGTTCTATGCTTTTTATTTTTCATTCACGATGTGAACTCTAAAAGGATTGTCATACTAGCAAAATCTACCATACCACACATACGAATCCATAATAATAACGAACATATACATTTAAACATAAATTACTCAATCACTTCAGGTATCCTAAGTGGTAACTACCTACGTTACTAACATTTAACCTAAGCATACTATCATTCACTTTATGCCATGTGAAATATGTGACATCCAGTAATTTTCCATTATTAAACTCTGTTAGTTCCGTTAGATCTTGCATACACGTGTCGTGAGCACACACTAGTTTTCATTGAACGTTGGTGACTTAAGTAACTAATCTATGAAAAATAATAATAATCTAATTAATAATGTTGATTATTAGTTGTGATTATGAAATGCATGAATTTATAGAATTTTAAATGTTTATTTTTATAATTTTGACATGATAACGTGACAATGTTATATATATATTCCATGTGATGTGTGACTTGTTATAAATTTTCTGATTATTATTGTTGGTTAATAATACTTATAAATTGTAGCTGAAATTATTTAAAAAGGATTAAAAAGGTTAGTTTTATAAAATAAATTAAAGGGGTTATTTTATAATTACTTTTTAATCATATATTACCAAAATTAACCCAACCCTAGGCCCAAACCCCATTTGCGGCCGTAAACCCCATCGATTTTGATCTAGTTCAAGCATTGCAAGGTGTTTTACAAGTCCAATTGTTGACTTCTACACGTTTAAATGTATGTTTTATCATGTTGTTCATAGTTTTTGGTTATTGATAAACCCTAATTCGAAATTGATGATTGTTAGATGATTATATGATGTTAGTTAGGTTGTATGAATGCTATTTATGTTGATTGTGCAAGAAATCTATGGTTTGATCATCTAATTCATACATTGCCATAAGAGGAAACTTTTTGTTCTTGAAATTCATGATTTGATGATGTTATAATGTTAGATACAATGCTTAGATGTTAGTTTGATTGAATTGTGCAATAAAATCCATGAATTTGAAGTGTTGATCATGACTTACTAAAAGTAGAAACTTTTGTGTATGATGTTTAGGAATTTGGATGAATTAGTGATGATTATCATGTTAGAATGAATGTATAAACTTGATTAGGTATAAATTTGATGAAATTATGATTGAATTGGATGCTAGATCACTTTTTGGTGTTACATTCCCAAAAGGGAAACTTTATATTTGTAGAACATTGGATGTGATGAATTGGGCATGCTTGTGATGTTAGGATCATGTTAGAATGAGTGTTGATGATGTTGATGTGATAGAATGTGTTAATTGAATTGTATGGATATTTGGTTGATCATGTAAGGAGTATAGGTTGTGGTGATCATACATGATGATGAATTATGATTAGTAATTAGGAGATCATGTTTGGATTGGATTGATTGTCACTATGAATGTTGGTTGGAATAAACTAAGTGAATGAATGTAATTATGATTGTCATACAAGCATGCGAATCTAAAGCCCCTACTTAGTAGGATTGGCAGGGTTTAGGATGTGAAGTCATGGGTGGCTTCACATGGCATGTAGTGCATGACTAGATTTCACGTATGACTTATTTGTTGTGATGTATTTATATCTGTGTTGAGCATGGTGGTTGTTTGAGATTTGCATGAGTGTATGATGATCTAATGTGGTATGATGACCTAGGTAGAACTTTGGTTGATAATGTGATACACGTGGATTATATGTATGATACTCTAGTATGCTAAGTTGTTATATATGATTCAACTATACTTCAACTAGTATGTCACCAACGGGTTAACCGGGTCAACTAGGTTAACCTAGGATTATTAAGTTTTGTGTACACGTACTTATATACTTGTGTGTTCTAGGTAACCTTTTAAGGGTTGTCTTTGCACCAATCACTAGTCTCTTTATTCACTATCTTAGTACACCAGGTGAGTTCATACCCCTCTATTTTATAAACTTTCTTTTGGGGGAGGTAGCATACTTGTACTCAAATGCTATTTTATTATTATAAGTTGTGTATGTTTTAACATAGTGCTTAATACCTTGAAAGTCCTCACACTTTCGGATCGTTAATAATGGTAACTAGCGGGAAATCTTGGATAGTACTATTGGGTCTGACGAACTCCACCTGTGCGACTCGAGGTCAAACGAGTGCAATTATGTCCTAAACACAAACATAATCACGACCTGGTAAGTCGTGACGGGAGGCAACAAATGAAACACAGTCAACTTCGATCACAAAATCACTATGGTTATTACTTATGAATATAGACTAGCTATCTATTTTCAATGCACTTCTAATGTTATGCAGTTGTTATTGATTATATTAAACGCTAACTCTTGAACTCACCAACCATTGTGTTGACATTTTAGTATGCTATTATCAGGTCGTTAACTTTGATTGCCATTAGGAGCACCACATGGGTCCAGAATGCATTCTAAGACTCTAGTTAAAGACATTATTATTGGTTATTATTTATGGATTTTAATTTGTTGGGTTGGGGCGTGTTTTGCCAAGTTATGTTTTATTTTTTTATACTTTGGGTTTGTTTTGATTACTAAACGCTTCCGTATGGTTTTCAAGTTTGAACTTTGTTTGGTTTTGTTTTAAATGTGGCATATAGTGTCGTTCTAAGTAACTAGTGACTGTGATCCTGGTTTGTTCACACGCATCGCGGTAAAACTCCGCACGTGGATTTTGAGGGTGTGACAAAATAACTTACTACTTCACATCTCAAACCCTACCAATCCTACTAATTAGGTGCCTCAGATCCATATGCATGTATGATATTTACAATTACATTCCAAGTATAACTTAAATGAACAAACTTGACTAGTTTCGCCATATTGTTCAAACATAAACACAACCATCATGTAAACCTAGTTACTAACATTATTCCAATTCAACAACATATCACATTACTATGCAAAGAAAAGATAAATCAATACCATGTTTAGTGTTGTTCATGAGTCAATGTTAGATCAAACAAGCCCAAGACCAAAACTGAATAATGTGAAGATAATGACCAAGGCCTGGACTAATTTTTTTGTGGTAAAAAGCCAATGAACAGACTGCCTAGTTTTAAAACCAGACCGGGAACAAAACCCAATAAAGTCAAAACAATGACTAAACTATGATTGTGTGTTCCGAGTCGGTCTCGATATTAGTTTGATCTGAATCAGTTCATTGGTTTTTCTCAAGACAAAACGATATGCTCGCTCGTAATCATATATGAAAAGATATCCGCACATACCATGAAATGTAGTAGGGACTTTCATTAATGTATAAGTGACGGCAATAATAATTTATCCCAATGTAAAAGGTGTGTTTGAATTCATGTAATATCAAGCTTGACTTAATATTCATGTCAAATTTGTATTCTTACGTTGATAACCTTCAAAAAGTAAGGACTTAGGAATAGTCCTAGTATATGGACGCCTCGAGATTTTAAGTTAACACCCCTATGACCTATAAAAAATGTAGCCATTTTTTTTAAATGAGCTCAGATCAATTGAGAAATTCCTCCTCATAATAGACATAAAATGATTCCTTGCAAAACATAATTTGTAGTACAAGCATATACAATATAAAAATCTATTCAAAAGTTATCTCAGGTCCAAGACCCAGTGACCATTAAACATAAAAATACGACAAATAAAGTTTTTTCACCTAAACGAAACTCAACATAGAACTCACAAATGTAATCGAGATACGCCGCGCTTCCAATTCAAGGTCAAATGTTCCAACTTATTACAAAAAAAAGGTTTTATTAATACAATATTCTTCTAAAACCCGTGAGATCAACTAGTCTACCTTCAAAAAATAGAACGATTGCTAATGAGTTTTTGATTTGATGTTAAAGTGCTTTCGGATAGAGGTTGAGGAGGTGATTTGATGATGATCATCAAAAAAAATTTAGAAGTGAACTAAGGTTGTAAGAATGGTATGGAATGATTTCCTTAAAGATTTTTTTTATTAATATACATTTTTAACTCAGGGTTTTTAGTATAGTAAAATAAGTTGTCGGGATGTGTTTCATAAAGAAATCAAAAAATAGTATGTATAAGTTTTCTTATGATATTAAATACATACATCTACCATGATTTTTATACGCCTTATGTCTGTAAGAAATATGTTTATTTTTATATTAAAAGATTAATTTTAACGATACTCTCTGTGACACCCTACACATATCTCACATCGGTCGTGGACAGGCGAGATTCCTAGTTCATAAGGAATGTTTGGCCTCTAAAATCAACAACGCGTTTTGGGCGTATTGGTTGTGGATGAGAGGAGAACTCCATAGTTAAGCGTGCTTAGGTGGGAGCAATCCATGGATGGGTGACCTTCCTGGGAAATTTTCACCCGCGCAACCAAAAGCAAATCCGTGAGCTCCTCGTGGGCAAAGCGGACAAAATTGTTGATGTGAGGGGCCAGGTGTTACGAAATGGTATCAGAGCCACTCCTGTGCCGTTCGGGGTGTGGGACATACCTCACCAAGGATGGTGACTTCTCGGGCTCATC
>BJCM01006641.1:0-16972 GCA_018326385.1 Flaveria bidentis | reverse complement strand
GTCTTTCTTAGACTTCCACACCACCTTTGGAGTCTTGGACTTGACCTTCAAAACTTTGGAACCTTTTGGGACTTCGGAAGTTTTGATGACCGAACCTTCGAAAGATTCTGCAGACACTGCAGCAGACTTCAGTGCTTTGGAAGAATTCCTTTCTTCCGAGACCAACTTCTCTTCCGAGGGTAATTTTCCACTTGCCTTCTTCTTAGATTTGGAGCTTCCGAAGGAAACAGACTTTCCTTCCAAAGCTTGAATCTTCTTGGAACTCTTTGAAGTCTTTGGCTTGGTCATATGGACAGTACCTTTAGGATTTTAAGGACAATCCTTAGCAATATGAGTGATACTTTCACACATGACACATACCATTGTCTTCTCTACAAGAGTCTTCAGCTGAGAACAAGACTGTCTTTGGTCACATCCCTTCTCCACCTTTATCTTTGCAGATGCTGAGACATTCCTTTTAGGCTGGGAACTGTTCTTGGAGTCTGATGGTCCAGGCCATGCAGCAGTGATAGACAGCAGATCAGTCTTCTTCTTGTTACTGGGATGATTTGAACAAGAACCAGAACTCTTAGAAGAAGAGTTTTGGTTGATGTCTTCAGTCCTTATTACTTCAAACCCAATAGAGATGAAAACTTGTTTCTGCTTAGAGTCAAAAGTATTCATTATCTCTTGAGCCTTCCTTGCTTTTCTTTTGCTCTTTCTGATCAAGTTCTTTCTCATAGACTTAGTCATCACAGTTTTCTTCTTCTCCTCAGAAGGATAGTGGCCCTTTTTAGAATCCTCCTCTTCACTCTTCTCAGAGGAAATCTTCACTATCTCTTCTACATCCTCTTCACTCATAGGATCTATGAGAGGAAGCTTATCTTCACAAGTTCCACACCTAGGAGGTCTTACAGACAAGATTATGTGTGAAGGAGCTATCTCATTGGATCCCAGTCCCTACCTGTTTTGATAGCACACCTTGTTATGCAGGGATGAGGATATCATATTCTTGAAGGTCTTTTCTTCAAGAACACTCTTTTCTGACCTGGCTTTGCTAATCACAAGCTCAGCCTGGCACTCAGTAAATGTGGTTATGAGATATTTGATTTGAGTCCTAAAATTTGTATGTTCATGTTTTAGAACTGAAATGGTTTTCTCTAGGTCCTCTATCTTCAGTTTATAATCATTTTCAGACTTTCTAAAATTAGATTTTAAAATGTTTAAGGACTCAAGATCAGATCTCATCTCCAGGTTATAGGACCTGTATCTATTGACTTTAGCAATGCATTCAGGAGTACGGAGATGTTCCAATACCTTGGCTTCAACATGATCTGCCATCAATGCTTGGTTTGGAGAAGCATCTTCCACCTGAAAGCTCCAGTCAAAGCCTCATTTTTCAATAGCAACAGCAGCTTGCTGCTTTGACTTCTCATTTTGAAGAGCTTTGTCAGTGTAGTTAGGTCTGGACTGTGTTTGGCCACCACTTGTTTTAGGTGCCTTACACTCTCTGGCAAAGTGGCCTATCAAGTTATAGTTGTAACACTTGACTTTGTTTTCCATCAAATATTACTCAAAAGACCACGACAAGCAGCAACAATCATCGAAGAGAGTCGTTTTGGAAGGTACACCATCTGAAGAAGACATTGCTTACCAAAACGAGGAGATGAAGATGACACACTACGCCACGTCATCAATCCATGGTCATGAGTTTAGCATTCTCCAACCAACAATAGTGGCCAACATTTTCAATATTAAGTCTAGTAGTATTACAACTCGTAGAAAACATTTTTGAGTTCCATGGATTGCAAGACGAAGATCCTAACACTCACTTCTCTCGATTCCTTCGTATCTATGCAATTTCAAAATCAATAATTTTTGGACGATGCAATTAGGCTAACTTTTCCATTCTCGCTTTGAAGCCGATCCATTACTGGCTTGATTCGCTTTCGTCTGGTTCCATCACCACATGGGCGGAAATGGGTAAACAGTTCCTTCTAAAATACTTTCCACTTATTGCACTGCCAAACTGAAAAGCAGCATCACTAGCTTCCACCAAGACGATAATGAATCATTACACGAAACATGGGAGAGATACAAAGGCCTCCTATGGAGATGCCCATATCACGAACTTGATCTGTGTCTGCAGTGTCAAATAATGCAATCAACGGAGCATACAAACAAGGTGTCGATCAAAGTGCAAGAGTAGATTTCCGAAGTGTCACATCAACTGAAGCATACTAAGCCTTAGAGACTCGTCATTCATGACGACCACCTCTCTCCTTCATATTATACGGTTGGCTTTCATGTACTTGGATTGGCGTATCCCTTTTCTTTCTACTTAATGCATAAGACACCACATTCATCTTACTTGGGTGATAACAGATATCACAATCATAGTAGTCGTTGAGCAATTCAACCCATCCACATTGTCACATATTTAACATCTTTTGAAACAATATACATTGAAGTCCTTAGTGTGATGTATCACAATACACAACGAAATTATATGTTCCGTCGAGAAGAGATATAATTAGTATATGACATAACTTATGGATTTATCAACTCAAATGCAGCTTCTTGTATCTTTCCTCTCTCCAATTAAACTTTTTGTCTTTTTGGGTTGAAATCATCAAGAAATTCTCTATATACATTTTTGTAATAGCTAGCTAGACCCATAACAACGCATCTCTGTTGGCGTCTTGAGAGCTTCCTAATCATTGATAGCTTCAATCTTAGCTAGGTTAACATGAATGCTCTTCTTGTTGATTAAATGAACTAGAAATATACTTCTTGAAGCTAAAATTCACAATTCGAATAATTGGCGTATAGGTTTCCCGTTGCAAGTATTTCCACAAATGTTTCTCATGATCCTCCCTAGTTCATGAATAGATGAGAAATTCATCGATGAACACTATCAAAATTTTATCCAACTAGATTTTACACACGATATTCATTAGATCCATGAACACTACGGAAGTGTTCACTAATCTAAATGGCATAACTCATGGTGTCCATATCGAGTCCTGAAATCAGTCTTTAGTATGACATTCTAATCTTCAACTGATGATAAACAGCCCTAAGGTTAATTTTGAAGAACTAAGTTGACCTTTGGAGTTTAACAAATAAGTCATCAATCCTAAAAAGTGGATATCGATTATTGATCCTTAGCTTATTGATTTACCTATAATCGATACACATTTTGAACGCCCTGTCTTTCATCTTTACAAATTGACTTGAAAGGTCTTTCATTTATGATGCCGTTAAGTGATATGGTACTTTAGACACGAGTCCTACCCCTGAGATCAAGTCAATGCAAAACTCGACTTTTCATGGTGGGAGCAATCCGGAAAAATATTCAAGGAGGCTTTTTTATTATTTCTTACAATCCAAATGTCTTGAATACGATTCTTCTCATATTTCTTCACGACCACATGTGCCAAAAAAAACTTAACATCGTTCATCTAGTCACATGATTTGAGGGTTCAACAATTACAAGTGAAAGAAGTGAGATGATGTGACATTTAGTTGAAATTAAAGATGGTAAAATAGAAGAATCTATTACAAACATGCTACTTTTTTTTCCATTGCATGTGCTTATCTATTGTTTATCACGTGTTCACTTATGTAAAAGAAAACGCTTTATAACTTCCCAAGTAAATGTGTGTTTGGTTTGCAAAAAACCATCATCTTATCCATAACATGATTGTTTATAAATTACAATTGCAAGCAGGCACAAAGATGATAAACCAAGAAAGCTTGAACATCATATTAAATTCGACGGCTCAAGTATGGAACGGGTCATGATTTCAATACAACTGGTAAGAAGTGTAGCGAAAAAGAATGCCAACCAATGTACACAAGAGAAAATGTGAGAACTCTAGTACTAAAAAAATGTTACACAACATGATTCAATCACACATGACAACGAGACCAAAATTGAAACTGCTATTCTGGGTTTATGTTCCATATATGTGTCTGTGGACAGGCTGTGCATCTAAACCTTTGACCACTTGCATCCATGGTTTTTCTACAACTAATACAGAACCCTTTGAAAGATGCCCAACAAATAGAACAGGTTCTCTAAATGCACAAAATTCAAAATTCTTCCTCCTACTATTTTTATTTTCTATCAACTTACGTTTCAATTTCTTACGAGTCGAAGTATCATGACCGTTTACTTTTTCTTCCTCGGCGCATTCATCAATTGGCATTCCAAAGTCAATGAAGCACATTGCCCTGAAAAAACAAAAAAATAAGCAACCATTCGCAATAATTAGCAATTACAAAAACAATTACGAGACACCCGCATACCTTGAGCTGTAGATGACAACAATCGAGGAACTTGCAGAAGGCGGAAATGTAAGCCCAATAACCTCACCAGGAAAGTCCTGATATCTTTGTGGCAAGACAAATGTGTTGTTCATCGACCATTCTCCTAATTTCTTTGCCTCCACATCAAATGCATATACTTGATTTGATGACGTGGATATTATTAGCACGTTGCTATTTTTGGGAGTAAACCCTCCAGCTGTAACAGAAGCACCATCCAATCTTGATATAAACCAGTGCTGCCTTTGTGTCTCTAGATTAAATATATACACGTCTCCAAAGCAGTTGACAGCAGCAAGCCACTGTCCATCAGGACTGGTAAACATCTTTGTAATTGGAGGTTGAGTGGGTGGCAAGTCTTCATTGAACTCCTTATGACAAGGAGTGAACCTATGTGTTAATTCCAGGCTCCCAGTGTCTACAACCTGAAACATTATACAGATTATATTAAGGCTTATGATAGCAACGATGTGCCTTTGTCTTAGTATACCAAAGTTTTTTATATGTATAAACTATAGAAACGTGGGTAATGGAAGCATATATAACGGACTACCATTTATGTGATGTCATTTAAGTCATTTACCAATTACCTGGTAGACAACACAGCATTTAGCCGGCTTAAATTAGTCTATGTCATTACTGATACGGAAAAAAACAAGTAGAGGGTATTAGCTTAAGTTCAATGAATATATTAGTTACATGTTATTAAATTTTATTGTAATTACCTTTATCAAACTTGGAGCAGCACAGTGGAAAAGATAGCTGGCAGTATGCAGCAGATACCATTAATAGTTTAATACTGCTGCTATTATCCCTGTTGTGCTGCTCAATATATCAATATATATTACTTCTAAAGAACCTATTTGCTTCCTTTCTTCCAAAACCCATAGCCCGCACCTCACAGTGTTTTGTTTGAGTAATACAATTCCTATGCCCTTTGGCATAAGTCACATTAGAACTATTGTCCAATCAGAAATTCGGCTAATCACCATCGTGATACTGATACAATCCGAAATTTAAACTATCAGGTTACCCGTTATTATTAGAACTATTGAAGTTCATAGCTATAGACCTATAAGTAATGAAAAGACTAACATCCAGTCCTAAAAGCATAAAAATAATTGCCAAAGACCAAAGAGAGATTATTATAATAAATAGATCCTACAGCTTCTATCATAAGTTTGTGTAACAAAGAGAAACAGATCACTTACATATATCATTCTATCATGTCCCGAGATCATCAACCTAGAAGAATCAGAAGTAAAAATCATGGAATGAGCAAAAGGTAAGGATGAAGGGAGTTTTCTTTTACTTATAGACCATACATGTTTCCCAGTTCCGCCATTTTTCAACTCAAAAAGACAAGGCTTATCATGACTGGAATAGGCAAAAAACCTCCCCGAAGGTGAGATAGAGCTGCAAATGATCTTTCTCAAACCCCTGCTCTTAACTCGAGCCACCATATCAGTAGTTGAAACACCGCCATCTTGTTTCACATCAACAGTAAGAACGTCCAACCAGTGCGGAGCCTGAACCAGAAGAAGATAAGTCAACCTGACAGCTGTCCTGCACACCAGCTGGATGGGTGGTCTTTGTGGTGCAGGGCAGATATCATGTGGAGCAAATTTGGTGAACTCGTTAGCAGAATAAGCAAAAAGCTTAGTATCATCACCAGCTGATATAAGCATGGGAATACCCACATGCGCCCATTTATTGTAACTAAAGTCAACTTGCTTATCCCTAACACGGGTTCTTTTTACTTTATCTTCAGGCGATAAATCTGTTTGCAAACATATGTAATTCAGATAAAAAAATTAACAACAAATGTTTCAAACATACTCCAAACAAGAGCACAGATGCATACCTTCACGACTTATGGGTACAGCAACAGTCAAGGCTCTCACATCATGTGTATGGGCTCTCACATAACCAATGTAGACCCACTTTTTCATCGTTTCCGAACAAGATCTATCACCAGTTAGCTTATATAATATAACCTGATAACAGATTATTATCATTATGACGATGTGATTTCAAAAGGGATATTCTAAATACTCATAAACAGATGACATTCAGTACCTGACCATCTGATCCAGCAGAAAACACCCTTGTATGGCTAGGACTGGCTGCTAAAGCATTGACGTCACCTTTATGGCAAGAATGTGCTTGCAAGAGAGTCCCATGTAAGCTATCCCAAAATTGGACACTCCCACTACTATCTGCACTAACAAGGGTTCCACACCTGAAAAAAACTTATATAATGATTTAATTTATTCAGCCAAGCTAAATTTATTTAATACATATTGCATATCATATGTATACCAACAAAAATGGCATATTGCATATCATATGTATACCAAAAAAACGGTTTACCTCAGTGCAAGTAAAGACCAAACACAAAGTTCAGACTTGCTACCTAAACCTCCAAGCCCTACAGTAATTCTGTATACTTCATGAGATAATTTAGCATCCCAACATCTTATGAATCTGAAATTGACATACAAACATAGGAACTTTTAATATAATATTATCACACTACTAATGTTTAGGCATTTGATTAAACTAAATATCTACATTTAAAAACAGTGTTGTAGGCGCTTGTCGGCAATTAATCGGAAATCAAGGTGCAACCTTGGCGATTTTATCCAATCGGGGGCAAAAATCGGTGGTCGGACCTAGTCGGTAAAAATCGAACCTAGCCGGACCCTAGGCGGTCTTAATTGGCAAAAGTAAGTGATTCTAGCGAGATTCTGGTAGGGTTCCGGCAAGATTCCAGTGACTTCCCGTGCAAAAAATCCGTCCAAAACTTAGAAATTCCTGCTTAAACTTGGAAATTCCGGCATATTTTGTGTATATATATAAAACTGAACATTTTTTTTATATTATATATGAAAATGTGTGTATTTATATATAAAACTGAAAACTATATATAAAAAATTCAATCTGACTAATTGCTAGTCGACACCTAAGAGGTGGCCATCATTCAAAAGGATATTAACATAATTTGCAAGAAAAACAATAACTCAGAAAAACCGCATACCCGTCGCTACTTCCTGAGTATATATATTTTGCATCTGGACTCCAAGTGACACTTAATATACGCCCTGCATTGAAATGACGACAATGCATGAATTAAAAAAAATCATGAATCACAAAAGGTAGGGATCTGAAAAGGAGGCAGCTATCTCACCACCAACCCTTGGCAAAGACTTATGGTAAGTAAATCCATCTGAGTCTGGGATATTATATATTCTCACGCAACCATCATCACAAGCAACTGCCATACTTGCATTTTCAGTAGTTGGTTCCTCATACAACTCGACCGAATCAGCTTCAACCTCACTTTCACTGGTAACATCACCATTATCTATAGTTTTATCAGTAGTGTGTCCATTCTCTACTGAAACCAGATCTGGTTTTGGATCAAACTGCTGCCTACTCACAGGATGAGCAGCCATCTGCCAGATAGACACACCAATAGGATCTACCACAACCTGCAGATGAAGTAAGAACAACTTAGTGTTCAAATCTTCATGTGAAGAGGTCAAGGACTCAAAGCATTCTCCCCATTAAAAGTTATCCAGAGAAAAAGTTTGTGTTTTTAAAGACAATGGGCCACATATGTTTTTTATAAAATTCATGTGTTCCTGATCCTCCCAGGATAAATTTTAGAAAATGGATAAATAAAAAGTATATGATGAAGTAAAGACATATGAGGAGAAACTGACAGCCACCTTGCAGGCATTGTTTCAGAATCATGATAAAGAATTGTGACAGATAAGAGGTATATCTTAAACCAACTACCTATTCCTATGAATCCTTGACAATATACTACCATAGTACCATGGATGTTATATGGAGGAGTTTCCTAACTCCAGCTTGACAATATTCATTTGTGTACATAGTAAGCTCAGAAATATTCTCATTTTCTAGTCACACGCATCCATGCATGCCCCTTGAGCATGGTATAAGAAAAGGATGCAACTCCCATTGGCAACTTATGGTGATCAGACTAAATGTAGATCACTCATGACTCATCACAGCTTATCGTCAGAAAATGATGGACAAACAAATGGGTGAATCGTGTTGTTGAGTGTTACCAGCATTGTATGAGCAAGACTTAACTACCAATATGCATTGTTGCATTGGGCAAATGTTGGTATGATTTTCATATCCATAGGGGCTTAAGGTGAGTCCATTAGAAGTCCTCCATAGCTACATGTGGCAAGACTTGAGAGTTCCTTTAGTTTGGTAGGAATAAGATGCTGCAGCCAACGCATTCGGTATTAACAAAACATCATTTTAAATTTAGCCAACGAGAGGTCATATGATACTTGATCAATAGATTAGAAACATGTGGATATATATGGCATTAAAGTTAGTTGACTCTCCAGTCTTTTGAATATTTTCCTGGCTAACAAAAGATAAGAAAGGTCGCATTATGAGTTAATATTGCTTAAGCCGGTAGACTGCATCAAATTTCCCACATTGCAATAATGAAGATCTCATTAGAACAAGAACACCATTCTACTCGTACGCTTGCAGTACTCTTGATACTTCCATTGGTCAAGACAAATAACATGTTACATGCTAATATGTTACTAGGGAACTGTTAACCACATTGTTAAAGTCTCACTAATACTTGGTTATGAAACAGCTGATCAGATAAACTGTAGCCTGAAAAGCCTAATCTCAGAGTAATTTTCCAAGAAAAAGACTCACTCTTCTCTGCACTCTTCTAGAATCTCCCATTTTTAGTATTTATGTTAGCAGCAGGTACCAGCAATAACGCTGAATTAATCTCTTAAATAGCATTCATGCTAACTATATAAACTCCAAAGAAACCATCAACATACACCCGTAACCCTTTACACAATTTATAGACAAACCTTTTGAGTGAGGTTAAACAAGTCCCACTCCAACACCGATCCATCAATGCTCGAAGAAAACAATCTACCAGCAGGTAAGCCCTTAGAACCCGAAGTACACCACACTAGCGTCGAAACTCTCGAATTAGGGTCACCTTGTATCGTCTGCAACAGAATTCAAAACTCCAATTCTGTTATCAACTTTTAAAGATAATAAGATTAAGATTAAGATGAAAAAGAAGAAGAAGGTAAAGAGTAGACCAACTGGCAGTGCCAACCAACGGCGCCGGGGGACACGAGCCATATCTCGAGGGAGCCGTCTTCTCTGGCGGCGGCGACCTGAGATTCGTCGACGCTGGTGGCTAGAGCGACGATCGGAGAAGGATTCCATTCGACGGAGCTACTGCTGCACTTGTAGAGGTCGAACATCTCGATGGTTTGTGGTGGAACCCTAATCTGAATCTCTGTGTAGAGGCGGTGTATGAAGATGTTATAAACGGATACCAGACGGCGAAGATGAAGTGGAAACATACCTCGCTTACACTGTTAATTTCGGGCTTTGGGCGGGCCTCGAGGGACTTGGGCCGGGCTTTTTCTTTTTCGATCACCAGCCGCCGCCGGGCGGCCGGTCTTTAATCTTTCTAGTCATTTTCATTATTCGAGTATAAAATCTTAAAGTATTAGACTGGTATGTTTTCTAATAAACGCTTGTACATCAATTTATTTCTATTAGCTTTGTACCTAGACCACATTCAATAAAAAACACACTTTAGGTGAGAAACCTCTCTAGTAAACCTGAAAACCCTATACTTTTTATTACAAGTAGAGTCGAATACATGACCCCAAAAAATAATAAACAACATTAAAATGATTAGTTTGAATAACTAAATTATTTATCTTATTAGATGATTGTTTGATAGATTTATTATTAAATTATTGATTAATTGATTGACAGATTAGATTATTTGATTCATTTAGTTGATTATTTGTTAGAATATTTGATTATTTGAATGTTACCATGACTGTTAAATAGGGATGTAGACAAGTCGTACCGAGCCTGAGATTGTTTTGACATAAGAGAGCTTGATATCGTGCCCGAGCTCAGTTCATGTAGAATGTTAATCATAAGGCTCGACCTCGTTTCATATAAAAGTTTAATTTTAATCCTTGAGTTTTTTGTTATTTTGAAAATTTTTAAACAAAGCTTGGCTTAAGATTCCATGTTTATAATTTAATTATTTTTATCACAGTTTTTATATAATAAAAGTTATCTATGTAAATATATATTTAATTAGTAATCAAAAGTTACGAGGGCTCGATATGTAAAGCTCTGACTCAATCTTATATATTAAATGGTAAATAGTATTAGCTCGAGCTCAAGCTTGTTTAAGCTCGGTTCAATCTCAGAATTTGACGAGCAGATCACGAGTAACTCACGACTTTACTTGTTTCGTTTACACCCATAGTGTAAAATAATATTGTTTTAATTTGTTTTTTTTCCTTCTTGTTGTGTGATCCAGACCCGAATCGAAAACGTATCAAAAAACGTTAATAATTAACAATAGAAGACCGACCATTAAAATTCTTCGACTCCCATGTAAAATATTTATGGGTACTCTAATGAAGATGAAACCATGTTTTAAACAAGTAATTATTGAAAAAAATCTTTATTATATGAATGTATCACAAAAAAAATATTATTAAATAAGCGTACCACAAAAAAAAAAATTGAATACCATTGATTTTTCAGGCTAGATCTGCCACTAGTTGTCTCTCTTGGTCTAATTCTCTAGATAGTGTTTAAATGTTAATTTACAACTCATATATTATTTAATCACTCATTTAGTAAATTAGTTTATTAATCTAGTGTTTAAATATTTGTAAAGTCACCCTTTGTTGTTTAGTGAATTAGATTTGAATATAGTGAATTAGTCCGCAACTTATTTTTTTAATATATATATATATGGGTACTCTAACGAAGATGAAATCATGTTTTAAACAAGTAATTATTGAAAAAAAAATCTTTATTATATGAATGTATCACAAAAAAATATTATTAAATAAGCGTACCACAAAAAAAATTTGGATACCGTTGATTTTTCGGGCTAGATCCGTCACTAGCTGTCTCTCTTGGTCTAATTCTCTAGATAGTGTTTAAATGTTAATTTACAACTCATATATTATTAATTACTCGTTTAGTGAATTAGTTTTTTAATCTAATGTTTAAATATTTGTAAAGTCGCCCTTTGTTGTTTAGTGAATTAGATTTGAATACATTGAATTAGTCCGCAACTTATTTTTTTAATATATATATATATATATATATATAATTGCTTGTTTAGTAACAGTTTGTATTCGAATCTATCATATATAAGTAGAACGTGGTCATCTAAAATTGCAAAAGAAATAAAAACAAGTAGCCGATATTGAATTACAAAAGGGTCTTTGCTCAAATTACAAATAATAATAATAATAATAATAATAATAATAATAATAATAATAATAAGTCCACCAATTATAAATATTTTTGTTCATTATTTTCGGTCCCCAACCCAAGTAAAATAGGATGATTTATAATGTTACCTTCGGAAAAGGGTCCCGTATTTTTGGTCCGTTTAGAGGTTCTAAAATCGTTGAGACGGTCCTAATGATCGAGAGGAAAGGATGGTTTTGTAGGTACAAAAAGTGAACTCTAAAAGGGGGTTAGTCTCATGAATGATTCCTTTTCATAAAAGTTAATTTGTATTCTTTAGCAATTTCTTTGGCATGGAATGAATTCAACAACCTGATACCTGTATAAAATAATGAATTATACTTGAGAGATTCTAGATAAGTACTTGGAATATATAAAGAGAAATAAATTTGACAAACAAAGTCTCACTTAAACTTCAGAAAATAAAAACTTTGGTTTGGAATATTTGAAGTTCGACGCAACCAAATGGCATGCGAGAATCAATTCTTTTTGTCTTTTCAACAACCTCAAACAATAAAGTTCCACAGTCAACCTGCTCAACTTTCAAAATTTGATGAAACAACTCTTTAGATGCTCACTTTTAAAAATCAAAAAGAAAACAAATAAGCTAATTCATTTGCTAAGAAAATAATGGAACTAAAATACTTAGGGTGATGGCAGTGTAACTTTTCGAACCCTTAAACCCACTAATCTAAATAGTATCTAACCACAAGGGTGTTTGATTGGAAGGAATGTAATGTAATAAAATGAAATTGAGAAACTAATATAAATTTCAAGTAAATTATGTTTAAGTGAGTAATAAAATGTAAAACTCAAGACAATGATTCATCTCAAATTCATTTGGTTGTGTGATTTTAAAATCATTCCACCTAGAAAAGGAATTTGAAATCTCACGACCAAAGGAAATTGAAATCTCACGACCAAAGGAATTTGAAATCCTACGACCAAGGAAAATTGAGGTGAAACATTCCATTGGGTTCTATATTTCATTATTCACTCAAATATAATTTTACTTAAAAATTATATTAGTTTCACTATTACATTTCATTCCTTTCAACCAAACAACATCTTACAATTTAAAAAACCCCCTTCGAACCCAGTCTGATAGGGGTGTAACTTTTTAAACTCTTTGAACCATTCCAAATAAAACCTAAAAAAGAAGCTTTCTCTAATAATAAAATAAAATACAAAGAAATTACTGAAAAAATAAATTAGTATAATTCACTAAATTTTTTTACCACAAATCAGCAAAAAACTGAAGTAAATGAATATAGAAATCCCAAGTACATTCATGCCTTGTCGTTATGTTTTGTTTACGTTGAAATACTATTTCCATGCACGCTCGCTATAGTTTTTTTAGTTGCATTTTGTTAGTTGAAAGAATAAGAAAATATAAATTTCTAGAGTTTATAATTGAGTATTTATAGATAATAAATTTGTTTTTTTTAATTTAATTACTCAGTCTCCTCCACACACACCAAAAAAAAATCATGTTGAGTAACGGCAAGAAATTGAGCCATAGAATGGCTAGAATTGACAAAGGTTGAATGGGTTCATAAACCTGCTGAAACTTGATTTTTTAGCTTGGTACGTCGACAGTTGTGTTCCCGCCAATCTCGTTCCGGCAAGATCTGTGCATACGTCATACGTTTAGTTGTGAGACTTTTGTTTAGATGTAATATTGTTTGCTTATAACTGTATATACTTATGCCCTACAATCTATTACACAATACCAAATTTTATTCATTATTTAAACTTACGAACTCACTAGCATTATGTTGATCTTTTTGAGCATATATTTTCAGGTAACAATCATTAAGGAGAGCTAGAGACGATGCCTTAGTGATAACCCTAAGGAATGCATTCTAGACTTGCTATAGCGTTTCAGACTATTATCTTTTACTTTAAGTTAACATTGTATAAATGTTTGCACTTGTTCCCGGGTTGTGGGATTCAAAATCATTACCCTTGTTTGACTATGTTTGTCCTGGAATTGACTAACTGCGACACAAGTTTTCGTTTGTGTCAGGTGACGTCATGACATGTTCGTTTTTTATCAATTAATGCATTTATGTTAACTATCAATGTGTTATGACAATCTTGTCGTTGCATCCTTATGTTTCCGTTATATACGAGGATGTGACACCCGAAAATGATTGTTGTATTTTTATTTAGTAAAATCATTAAAAAAATTATTGCCTTTTGCACTCGTGTTCGTGAATTCAACCAAAGTTTCAAAATTTAATCTTAAAGTTCGTGTATTTAAGTTACTCGAGTCTTGTTTGTTAAACACTTTTCACTTATTTCATGTGCATACAACATTAGTTACCGTAATACAATAAATGTAGTTAAGACTAGTTATATAACTTGTTTTTATCGAGTCTCAACAAACATCATTGTTCAAATTGTAGTTATTCAAATTAAATGATCATAGACACATAATTTAATAGTTCAAATAAAAATACTCCTTAAACAATTGTGTTGGATCTAGTAAGGCTGGTGCAACTAAAACCAAATACTTAGATTATTTTGATGCAACTTTTAAAAAACTTTCAAAGCTAAGTATGGACCTTCCGAAGAAAATGGAGTTCTTCTGAAGATAAAATGCAAGATCAACTTTTGAAGGAAAACTCCAACTTCCGAATACAAAGTCTTCTCTTCCGAAATTCAAGACTTAGAAGAACTCAAAGACAATGGCTTCCGAAGCAAAAGTTCTCAAGCTACGGAAGAAGCAGCCTCTTCCGAATTATAAAAGGATTCGGAAGAACTAGTTCTTCCAATGCCAATTAACCTTCAGAAGTTGCTGCTATAGACCAGTGGACATAAGTATAGTTCATCTGACACTCGGCTGCAGACCTCTGATGTATTGCATGGCGTTTTCTCTAAAGGCTATATAGTTGACCATACTTTATTCCACTGACCACCTTTACTTGTTAGTATAGTTACCAACTTTAGTTGGTGACAAAAGGTAAGTCATGGACATGTCATGACTACCATATCTTAGATAAGACATTATCTAAGATACCATAACTATAGCTTTGTAGTATCTGACTTAGTTATAGGATTCCAGCTTGTATCAAAGTATAACCGGCTGTAAGTGATAGTATATATAGTTTCTCATTGTAACTCTTGTATCATGCTTGTAAGAGTCTTGTAAACTTTGAGTTGAGAAGTAATATATACAAGTACTTTGAAAATTATTTTCTTGTGTTGTTACTTAGTACATTATAATCAACTCTTTGAGAGATTTTGCTTCATCATAACCGTGTGAGTATAAGTGTGTTTAAGAGAAAACCAAGTGTTTAGTGACATATATTGATCCTGCAATTAGTATTAGAGCTTTTTAGGCTCTTGATTGTGTGATCTACCATCCAAATCAATTTGTTTTCACTCCTCCCTTCACCAAACTCTAAAATGTCCCTTATTCAGAAATCTGAAGTTAAGATATGGACGATAACTAAAGCACGTATCATCACCCTTGAAAACTTTAGACAATGGAGTAAACGCATAGAAGGTTTCATCAGGTACCTTGACGGTAAAATGTGGTTATCCATTGTCAATGCTCCTTACAAGCCAAAGGTTGCTGCACCAGGAGGAAATAGTGCCATAATTGAAAAGATTGTTGAAAACTACTCTAAAAAAGATGTATATAGACAACAATGCTATGACTGCTCTTATGATTGTTATACCCAACTCCATCATGGTGGGGTTTCAGCATTGCAAGTCAGCTAAAGAGCTATTTAATGCACTGTCTCAGATGTATTCCAACTCCAATGATTCGAAGAAAGATTCACTCAAACAACAATTTGAGAACTTTACCTACATTGCTGGAGAGACCCTCAGCCAGCAATACTTCAAGTACATAGATCTTATCGCTTCTCTTCAGTCTGTGGGAGTTGCCATTGACTTGAGAGATCTCTTAGGAAAGTTCATCAGTGTACTCTTGTTGATGCATCATGTTCCTAGTTTATGTTCTTAAATGTAAAAGTCTTTCATTTCTTACACATATGTAATGTGAATTCTTAATGAGATATGATATGCATCTTGATGTTTATTTGTCTTTAAATACTTCATATTATTATTGTATTTGGTATAATTCATATGTATGAACATCATATATAGGATTGAGGTTGTTGTACATAGTTCTAAGTCAATAATGATTGAGAAATATGTTCAACTTAGTCGGGTGATTATTTATGCTAATGAACCATACTTATTGACCATACGCATGAATGAATCATACTTATGGACCAGTCACACAACTAAACCAGGAGACTGGATCAGTCATATGACTGAGACATAAGGTTGATTCAGTCGTACGATTGAACCTTCAGTCGTGCGGATGAGTCAATCGCATGAGTCAGTCGCACGACTGAACCATGCTAATTGTTCAGTCATACGAATGAAAACTAAAAACCTATAAATACCACATAATTCGTGGAAAAATGGGCGACTTCGAATATTCACAAACCTTAGCCCTCCAGAGCGTCCTAAGCAGCCTATCCAACTTCATTGTTTGTTCCTGATCGATTTTTAATCAATTCTAAACGTTTGTTTCATCGTTAGATCGATTAGGTTGTCATTCTCACTAATTGGATCACCAATCAAATAGGATTCCGCACTATTTGATCTGGTCTCACACAGAATCCGTTAGTACTCTGTACACAAACGGTCCTAACAAGTGGTATCAGAGCTTTGGCTCGTGATTTTGCGTGGATTAAACTGGTTTTGGTGTTAAAACCTCCATTTTCAATCAAAAGAGTCACCTTTTTTCTTAAAAAAGTGTTTTTGACAATTGCATGTGTTAAAGTTTCGATTTTTCATCAAACGGCAGATTAAGGTTTCTGGAAAATTCATATTTTGTGTCAAAGTTTTCCAATATTCGATTTTTCAAACACAGCAGCTTTCAGTCGCACGATTGGACCATTCGTATGACTGAACCCATTCGTATACTATCATTCGTACTACTGAACTCAATCGTATCTCTCATTTGCACGACTGAATCCAATCGCCCGATTGAATTCATTCGTATCTTTCATTCGCACGAGTGACCCATTTGCATAGCTCATTCACATGAGTGAATCTTTCATGTTTTAAGTTTACCAAGTTTAAAGCAATGGAAGACCAATTTCCTGCATTTACTGCTGGAAAGGACTCGCGTATCCAGAACCTTCTACTTCTGGAGAATGAGATTGGAAACCACAACAAACTGCCAAAACTGTTAACTTCGGATGAATACCCATAGTGGAAACAACTGTCACACCCCGACCGACGGCGGAATCATCGGGGCGGACGAATGGGAGACGATTGCTCATAGCAC
>BJCM01006630.1:0-20458 GCA_018326385.1 Flaveria bidentis | reverse complement strand
AGAGTCTCATCTAAATGTTGTGAAAAGAATCTTCAGATATCTCAAAGGAAAACCAGGACTTGGTCTTTGATATCCAAAAGATGGTGATTTCAGTCTCTACTCATACTCAGATAGTGACTATGGTGGATGCAACAGCAACAGAAAATCCACAATTGGTGGATACTAATTCATAGGACCACGACTAGTTTCATAGTAGTGCAAGAAGGAAACAAATGTATCTGTATCCACAGCTGAGATTGAGTACATAGTTGCTTCAGCTGGTTGCTCTCAAGTTCTTTGGTTGCAAAACTAATTACTTGATTATGGTTACAATTTCCTTCAAACTCAAATTTACATTGACAATTCAGCTGCTATGTTTATAACTGCTAATCCTGTGCAACATAGTAAAACAAAGCATATTGAAATAACATATCATTTTTTGAGAGATTGCTCAGAAAAGGGTTTGATCAAGTTACTCAAAGTGGATACAACAAATCAGCTTGCTGATTTATTCACTAAATCCTTTGATTCAGTTAGATCTAATTTTCTAATTGAGTCTATGGGCATGATTAACCTTGATTAATCATAATGAACAAACAAATAAAAGCATGTGTCTGTCCTTGTACATTGTTTAGTAATAAAGCTTTAGCATGACATATGTTTGGGAAATGATAGTATACTATGCCTTTACTTCTACCTGAATTCTTAAATATCATTAAATTCTAATCTAGTTACTTGATATGTGAGTAGGTTCAGCTTGAGTAGAAACTACACTTAGTGCATACCAAACATAATGCAAAGTGATTATTTGTGGGAAACTTTATTTTAAGGATACTAAAAGTGATTCATATTCTGATATGACCAAATCACTCATCTAAACACACTATGTACCGCCACTTTATAATATCTATCTTTGCAAATCTTACTCCCTTTGTTTTGTGTAAACAAAGACCTGGGTGTATGATGACCATTGTTTACATTTTTAACCATCTGGTGAAAAGATTATGATACTCATCATCCCTCTGTTTTGTGTAAACAAAGACTTGGGTTAAAGGCACCTCTGGTTTACATGAGTAAAGACTTGGTGACCTAATGATGATCATTTCTAAGCTCTAAAAAGAATCCTCTGTGATCAACTATATATTATTTATAGAGCTTTTTCAACAATGCATTAATGAGATGTCCAATGCATCTCAAGATAGAACTTATAACTTATGTACATAGTTTGTAAGTGTGAAAAAGTGATGATTTGATTCACAAAGGGAGGACAAACTTTAAGTAAAATGAATGTGAAGCCCATAACAGTTACTCTCTAATAAACATGAAAACATGATAAACAACATGCCTAGTTGATACAATACTCTTGTATGGAACATACTTAAAATCAGAACAAAGATCAGGTATCATTTCAATAAATTAACTTGTCAGGAAGATGCTTAGTATTATAGTATGATCTCATTATATGTGTATATATATGCATGTACATAGTCCACATTTCAATTTTTTTTAGTTTAATTTATTTCGGTTTGGACAGGCATATGTCTTTCATGATACTCTTCTAGAAATTTATGATAAATGCATTCATTCATCATTAATCACAAATTTAGGGGGAGTAGAATCATGAAAATAAGTTAACAACAGAATTGTCAAATGAATTATCAATATGAAGGAATTGAAACCTGAGCACTACCTTGGCTCTTGGATACATGAAGTTTTTTTAAAATTTAAACCTTCTTGTGCACAATTGTCATGAATACAAAGTCAACAAGGTCCAATAGCAATAAATGGTTCTAAGCAGTTGACTTGGACCATACAATAAAATAAGTTTCTCACAATGCATCTCAAGCATCAGCAGAAGATACAGTGCATCTCAAGCATCAGCAGAAGCCACAGTGCATTTTAAGCATCAGCAGAAACTATAGTGCATTTAGTGTTGGCAGAAGTTATAGTGTGAAAACTTAATCAAATTTTTCCATCCGTAGATTGGTAAACTATGGATGAGCCAATACTCCAAAAAATATAATCTAACTTCATAGATTGGTAACCTATGAAAAATTAAGTTATACTTAATCAGCAGAAGTTTTTAAGTCATCTGCAGATGATATAGGGAATCCGTAGATGAATAGCGGAAGAACTAAGTACTGCGGATATTTAAATTGTTTAGAGGATCCCACATCATTAAATAAATGAAATTAATGTGCCTGAAAGTGTATAAATGATGTTATTTGACTTCAATATTCATTATTCACTGTTTCAGAACACTTTTTCAGTCCTAGAAAAATGCTCTGAACAAACTTTTCCCCCTTTCTCTAACATTCAAAATCACTGAATCAAAACATCAAACAAAAACATAATCATGTTCTCAGATCATTGTGTTCAAGGTAAAACATGTCATAATGATCAATAATGAACTGTTTGATTCTTGGTTATTCTCACAGCTGTTCGCATTCTCACGTCAATAATGTTGATTCTAATATAATCTTCTTTATTCTTATGAACAGATGGCTAATCGGTTTGCGAAAGAGCACAATGTGTGTGCTTTCTTAAACCCTGACGACCCTGTTTCAGAAGGATGTCAAGACATTATATGATATCTGAGAAGATCCAGGCTGTTTTATGCCTTGTCAGTAGAGCCAGTGATTCATCAATCGCACATTATTGATTTTTGGAACTCCGCCCGAATAGAAGAAGATGGAGACGTTATTGTGGTGGATATGAAGAATCAAAGACTGAGATCGGATGAACAGACAATAAGGAGGGTTCTAGAGTTGGGAGATCTAGAAGCTGGTCACCCCGATGTGTTTGAAAATGAATACATTAAGAGAGTGTTCAAACTAATGGGATATGATGGTGACTTCGAGAAGGGAGAGATCAAGAAATGAATACTGTGCAAGCCATACAAATTTCTCTATCACACTTATCTTAAGTGCATCTCTAAAAGAAATTTGGACTTGAGAGATTTTCAAGGCACATTTCTTCGGGGATCATTGGTATCTTTGAGGGAAGAACATACAACTACTCTAAGTACATCTTCAATTGTCCGTGTGACCATATCAAAGTGCAAAAGGAAGACAAGACGTACATGTTTCCAAGGTTTCTACAACTGATCATCAATGCCGAACTTCCTGGGACTACTATAAATAGGGATGTATTTGTTCAAGCACACCTAAGGAGATCTGTTCTGAATAAGATATCCGCGAAGTATGAAGGAGGAAACATGCCCATGTTTATTCATGTGGTAGATGCAAATGCAAACATCCCTCAAGAATTAATATGGGAAGATGTTCAAGAGAGTTCATTTACTAACTCAGTGCAAGCCTCATCTTCACCTCTTCAATCACCCATTAACCAACAACCTCAAACACCCCAATCACAATCTCCTGCTAGCAAAACACTCAACCAATCTCTCCAATCCACCCTCTATCACCAAATCAACCCCAAACACCCCAATCATACTCTTCAGCCAGTCAAAACACTCAGCCAATCTCTCCACTTCTTCATCAATCATCTAAGAGTGTGCATACTGAACCCATCATTGTCACTCAGTCTCTAAACTCAGTTCACTCTGGTGAGACTGAGTTGATATCTCAAGCGAGTACCATCCCATTCTCACACTCCAACTCTCAAAAACCAGTTACCTCCAATCAAAATGAACCTTTCATGCTCAGCATAAATCTTGAACAACAACCTCATCAAGATAAACCCATTCAAGCTAAAGAGGCATGCTCTAGCTCAGCAAGTGTGGCTCATACTAAAGATAATGATTGTGAGATTGCTGCTCAACATCAGAAAGAAGAAGAAGCACACTATGTGGATGTAATTGCTTACCATGAAAACGATCTTAGTGATAATGATATCCCTATGAGAAAAAGTTATCTGGTTGCTGAATACAACAAGCTTGTTGTGAAGTCTAACTGTAGAAAGTGTTAGGACTGTTTTCGTACGGAGTACTAACGGATTCTGCGTGATACCAGATCAAATAGTGCAAAATCCTATTTGATTGGCGATCCAATCAGTGAGAATGACAACCTGATCGATCTAACGATTAAACAAACGTTAAGAAATTGATTAGAAATCGATCAATCATGAACTATGAAATTGGATTGGCAGTTTAGGACGCCCTGGATGGCTAGGGTTTGTAAATATTCGAAGTCTAAATTTTTGCACGAATTATGTGGTATTTATAGGTTTGTAGTTTTCATTCGTATGACTGAACCATTAGCATGGTTCAGTCGTGCGACTAACTCATGCGGATGATTCATACGCACGACTAAAGGTTCAGTCGTGCGACTGAATCAATCTTATGTCTCAGTCATACGACTGATCTAGTCTCTTGGTTTAGTCGTGCGAATTGTCCATAAGAATGATTCATTCATGCGTATGGTCCATAAACATGGTCCACTAGCATGAATAATCACCCGACTAGGTTGAACACATTTATCAATCATTATTGATTTAGAAAAATATACAACAACCTTAAACCTATATAAGATGTTCATACATATGAATTATATCAAATACAATAATAATATGAAATATTTAAAGACAAATAAACATTAAGAATCATATTATATTTCATTAAGAATTCACATTACATATGTGTAAGAAATGAAAGACTTTTACATTAAAAACATAAACTAGGAACATAATGTATCAACAGACTCCCCCTTGGACCTAGTTTAGCCTATTGTCTAACATTCTTCACATGCTCTTGAAATTTCTTGTACTTCTCTTCTCTGGTGACTCCTGCGTGTATCTCGAATGCAAAGTAGAGTCGTATAACATGTTGGAGTTGTAGAGCTTGTACAATATCTTGCGTGTCATAGAACAGTGGCCACTTGTATAAAGTGTAGACATCTTCAGCAGACAAGTTGAGTCAAATACCCGGATAGTCTCAATCTTTCCTTCTCTATTCAAAACTATAACTGCTTCACCTGTCCTCCAGTCATAATACAACCATTTGAAGTGTAGAGTGAAGTCCTGAGGCATCTTCTGTAAAGGAATCTTAGACATTATGCGTCAGGGACTCCACTTCAACACTACTTTAGGCCTTCCAGATATAGGGTCAACTTTAGACTTATGAATGAACCTCTCAGGTTGTTAAGGTCTGAAGTTTACCCCTCTGGTGTGGTACTCTTTCTTCAGTGCTATCTTAAACCATCCCGACATCTTCCTCAGATTGGCATACAAAAGGTCTAAACATGCTAATCTGTTCAGCTCAAAACATGGAAGAGTCTTCAGATCATATGGATATCTAAAGTACTCAATCCCCTTCTCTCTTTTCATAGCATAGACATCCAAATCTTCAAAATATGCCCATGTGATGATCTTGCCTGACACTTTCTGATGTCTCTTGACTTGATAAAGTCTGGTGTAGGCATTCATCTTTCGAGGTGCGCGTTGGGCTTTCATTTCTGCAAAACAAGCTGCCCATTCAGCTTTCTTTAAATCAATATTAAAATCTGAATCTTGGGCTTTACTTTCATCATTTTCTTTTTCTTTCTCCATCTCCTCCAACTTCTCAAAAGTATCACTGCCAAAAGTTTCACCCAAGTTAGGGATAACGTTTCCCTCAGGGTCAGTGTACTATGGATAGTAATCAGATATGACATCTTCAATCTCAATCTCATCCACTCCCTGTAGCTCCTCATCACTCAAAACCTCAAATTCTGCAGCATCTTTAACAAACTCATCTAGATTCAGTCTAAAAATCTCAGCAAGCTGCTCGTCAGTCAGATCATGTATGATTTCTCCTTGTTTTGGAGTGTAGCTCACTGGACTTCTGACAATCCCTTGCAAGTCAAGAATCATAGTTAGTTGAGTCTTGACATGCTAAAGGGGAAGAACATCATAATCATCAGCCTATGGAGCTTTGCCTTTGCCCTGATCGTGTGTCTCCTTAGCTGGAGATGCAGAGGATGCGGCTCTTTTGGAGCACCTCTCTTGAGTTGCTTGAGTTGAGGCTGATGCAGATGCATCACCTTCTTGATCATCATCATCATCATCCTTATCATCTCCTTTTCCCTTTCCACATGGTCCCACTTCCTCATCATCATCATCTTCTTCTGATTCATCATTTGTAAGCTCATCATCATCATCTCCACCATCATCACCATCATCTTTAATCTTTAGGGGCTCACCTTTAGTTCCCTTCAACCTCAACATCAGCTTTTTGTTCTTCTTCTCCAACCCCTCAATCCTCTTGACAGAAGCCATCACAAGCTCATTTTGAGTCGTTAGTGCATGGTGAGCTCAAACTAACGCTCTCTCATGAGCAGTGTTCTACTCTATCAGCTATGCAAACTTCTTGCCTTGGGCAGTATTGACCGCTACCAGCTAGTTCATCTGGTTGGCTCTCAACTCATCTGTGGCTAGCAGCTTTAGCACCAGTCTGTTGAGGCTCGCCAGCTGTTCCTCTAACCCGACAGTGGGTAGAGTAGAGCTAGGTGTAGCGGGAATTGGGTGGATGTTCCAGCTTGGTTAGTAGTGGGTGTAGTGGTGGATGTGGTGAAGATAGGAGTAGGAATGGAAGTGGATTGTGGTGGAGCTATGTTGGGTATTGTGGGTGAGGTGGATGTGAATGTATGAGTGGTGGTGGGAGTGTTAGTGGATGTGGTTGTGGTGGTGGCAGTCGCTGTGGTGGTGGTAGTGGCTGTGGTGGTGGAAGAAGTGATCAGGGTAATCTTCTGTCTCTTATCCTTCTTGCCATAGGGATGGGCCATCCTCTACTTCCTGGACCCCTTGGCTATAGGGGCTCTCCCTGAGCTGATCGGCTGGTCGGGCATGTATGTTGGATCAGTGACATCAGTGTCACCACCCTTAGACCCAGCTTGGCGTTCACCAACCGCCTCTTTTCCCTTCTTGGTAGCCATAACCCGGCTACCGACTCTCCTGGTGAGAGGCTCATCATCATACTGATCCTCTTCATCTAACAGGAAGTCCTGGTGGAAAGCAGCCTGCTTAGATCCACCAGGTGATGCTGAAGTACTGTGTGGTGGTGGTGGAGATATAGTAGACGTGTCAGTGGCATGTGATTGACTAGGGCCAGCATCTCCACCACCTTGACCGTCATCATGGTCATTATCATCGTCATCTTCTTCATCAGAAAGAACCACTACGGGCTCAACATCAGAATCACTATCATCATGACGCCACTTCTTACGAAAGGGCACCACATAATCCTGATATGCCAGATGGCCAAATAGTCTCCTGACCGGGGGCTTCACCTGCTTCCCCCGATACACCTTCATCCTTCCCAAAGTGGTGTCATCCATCACCTCTAGAATAACGACACCATCCTTCTCTTTAGGCAGCATAGGAAACTTATCATCTATTACCATCTGCAAGAAACATGGATACATGCAGAAGCCTTCCTTGCCTTTGGCCTCAATGTTCTCTATGAAGTAGGAGAACAACATACGGGAGAAACTGAACGGGTGGTTCGGTACCAGTGCAATGTATGCATTATGGATTTAGTCAAACATCTCATCAAATCCTCCACGCCTGGAAGCTATGCACTTGAGGATCATATGTGCCAAATACTTGAACTGGGGGCACATGTTACTCTTGTTCAATACGCCAGCATTGATGTCTCCGGCGTACTTGATCCTCAGAAAGCAACCACGAACAGTCAGTGGATGCAGCTTGGTTGGATGGGCTCCGTCTTCCCCCAAGTCCAAGAATATACTCAGGTCTTCTTCATAGATCTCAACGTCTTGTCCAAAGATAGAGCTCCGGATACAGTGAGGCTCGACAGAACCTGTCAACTGCAGCATGTTCCCAGAAAGTCTGTTGTATAGATCTATACGGTGTGCATGGTGTAGAAATAGCCTTGTAGATCCTCGATCTACGCAGGAAGGCTATGATCTCAGTGAACTCAGAAGTGTTCTGGGATGTAGCATCCAGATGAGCATAGATGTTGTGTTTAGTGCTCATAGTCCATCTCTCAGCCATATTGCTGCAACATAAGAAACAAATACATTAGATTTGTGCATATGAGATAACAGTTGAATTTTAGTTGATTTTGATCAACTTGTTCAATCATGCGATTGAACCATACGACTGAGTTCAGTCGTACGATTGAGCCTGCGACTGAATTCAGTCATGGGATTGAGCCTGCGACTAAACTTAGTCGTATGCTAAGCCACGCGGTTGAGTCAGTCGTGCGACTGAGTCATTGATTGATTCACTCGTGCGATTTAATCATGCTCCTGACTCAATCGTGCGACTGAGGTTCATATGGAGTGTCTATTCGCATCTTGCTCTGTTCGACACTCTAACTTTGAATCTTTGTGAAAAATTTATATAATACTTTGTGTTTAGACGCATTAGGTTCGCAGGGACTCGAAATAGGACTTATTATCATTTAAATCAACATTTGTGTACATTTAAGTAGTCTATTTTAGAGTACAGTCTCGGTTCTTTGAGTTTAACACTTTCGGTCATTGTGTGTCCGATTAATTGTATGGCCCCGTTCCCGTGACGCTTACAGCTGGCCAATCATCGCACGTAAAACATATAATTACATTAGCAGAAATATTAAAACAAACATTCCATTTCATTATAAAATCTTTTGCAAAACAATACATCGCTATCGAATTACAAAATACTTGTTGCATTACATCACAAAAGCACTATAAATATGGATGCCATCCAAAAAGAGCCAAGTAGCCGCCCCGTGCCATTCTCAGCAAACTTTACCTACCAACTAGAAACACATAAAAGTCAGCGTTGCTGAGTGAGTTCTAGTTTTAAAATAAAACATACTTTACTTTCGTTTAAAACCATTCTTTACAATCATTCGTGATCATGCATAATACATACACATGGATAATATCATTATTATCTTCATCATTCATCCGTTAACTTCTGTTCATTCATCGTATGTCATTATCGTTCACATTCGTTTACTTACATACATAACATTCTTACTTTCATTCGTACATTCGTTACATTCGATGACATGTACATTACCCCGAACATTGTGCACGAAGCTGGTTACTGGACCTGAGGTCTTTCATATACCTCGAACATTATGCACAAAATTGTCTCCAGTACCTAGGGCAAGTACATTCACCACATATATTTTCTCTTTTATTCCGGATCAATGCCATATGTTATACCCCATACATTGTGCACGAAGCTGGTTACTAGGCCTAAGGTCTTTCATAGACCTCGAACATTATGCCCGAAGCTCACTCCAGTACCTAAGGCAAGCGGCAAGGATCCAATACATATGGTCAATCACAAGGATTGAACCCTCGTGTCCATCCTTCTCGGGTAGCTAACCCGCACATAGTTGAGCTAACACCATTCATTGGGTGTGAATCTCCATACATTTGCTTGCAAGCCTTTCTTACTTTCATTCATTCATTAATGCATGCATTCTTTCGTTTCGTTCCTCTTTTCATTATCTTCCACTTTACGTTACATAATACTTTTCATTCATTCATTAACATTCAACGTAAAGCCACGGGAAATTAATCATACATAATAAGGAACATCATCATAAACATACAGACATCGCTATACAAGGCACCATCATACATACATAACATACATCATACATACCATTATGCATAAGCATCAATCATCATATCATATATCATACATACATACATCGCCCATCACATCATCTATGACTTCAAAAAGTCAACTTACATAGCCCCCGGGAACCACCCAATTCAAAGCCTACATTTTACCTTTTTCCGAAAAATCAGAAAATAATCTAAGTCTTCAGGCGCATGAGCACTATGCAGGCGCATGAGTACTATGCAAGCGCATGAGGGACACTTAGGCGCATGGGCAACTTTCAGGCGCATTAGCACTATTGGGGCGCATGAGCAACACTTAGTCTATTCTGGGCAATTCTAGGCGCATGAGCACTATGCAGACGCATGAGTGTCTGGGCGCATGAGCTATCTGGGCGTATGAACACTTAGTCAATTTCAGCCTAACGCTAGGAGCATTAGTACTATTTGGGCGCATGAGGTTTTGGGCGCATGGGACACTTAGGCAATTATTTACAGTTGGGCGCATCAGCTACTCTTTAGGCGCATGAGAAGCCTAATTCACACTTATCATCATAAATCAGTCCCTAAACATCATATAACCTATTCTAAGATTAAATCTTACATTCTAAGCTTTTGAAACACAAACGTAACATCATCAAACACATACATAGCCCAAAATCAAACCCCACCCGCAACATACACACATAAAGCATACGGGTGAAAAACTCATTTTTATAAAAACGTTCATACATGCATTTCCAGCCCCAAAGAAATTTAAAACAAGTAAAAAGGGGGTTCTAGAACTCACCTTTGCAGCCTCTTCGGATAAGACTTCCTTCAAAACCCGATTGCAATTGAGTTCAACCATCTAGAAACCCATCAAAACACACACCCGGACACATACAACATATAAGCATACAACCGAGGATAAAACCAGTTAAGAACATCATGAACTCATGAGTTATTACCTTGAATTCGAACTTCTCTTCATGTTCTTCAAAATATCCGAGCTCTGCTCTTTCTCTCTCTAAAATCCCAAATGAAAAGGTGTAGGCAGACAACATGGGCAGCCATCACCTTTTACACCCACTTTTCAAATATTTTGTCCTTTTGATACATTAGGTCCCTCTACTTAGGATTTATATCTTTTCTTTCTTACTCTTCACTTTATTCTTCTTTACTAACTTTAAAAGAAATAACCAGGTGTTACATTAATCCAGTCATTTGAACCGATTTTAGTTACTAAATACCTAAAGATGAATAGGAAATCAATTAGTATAACAATGAGAGATCAATCACAATAATCAAAAATTGTGCAGTGTCTGGGTATGGGCGGTTTTTGAGAGTTTTTTGAAGGGTGGTAGGGTATACGACCAACTACCCCCTTATTTATACTGTTTTAAGTTTCAGTCGTGCGGCTGGACCCATACGCATGATTCATTCGAGCGAACGGGGTTCAGTCGTGCGACTGGCTCAGAATCCTTCATTTAGTCGTACGATTGGTTCATTCTTGTGATCCAATCGCATGGTTGACCCATACTCATTTTCCAATCGTGTGATTGGCTCATACTTATGGTTCAATCGTGTGATTGGCTCATACTTATGATTCAATCATTTGATGGGCTCATCCTTATGAGTTTGACCTCATACATTTCCATACACTCAAAATCTAACTTTTGATATATAACATTATGACCAATGATCATCTCATACATAACCCTTTTAACAGAAAATCATTTGATCTCCTCAAACGTGATCCTTTTAATTAGTGATTCACGGAGTTCATCTAGTTATATAGTCCGAAATTGACGCAAAGAAGATAACAAAAACAGAAAACAACTTGAATTAAAACAAAACAAGATATATTTTTGTGTTTTTAGTTTGAGGTGGATTGAAACCTTTTAGAAATCATATAACCGATTTTTCTTCCTGAGCAGAACAGCTTCAATTTAATTCTATCATTTCTGGAAAGATTCATATGGAATCATACAGGTACATCATAATCATTAGGGGCCCTTTTATATGTACTTTGATACTAGATTCTCATTTGTGAGAGAGTCAATAGCACTTTCAGGAAATCATACTAGAGCTATAAGATGCACACAATGATTTTGACTATCGAGAGTTGCAGCCATGATGATTGTCAGTATATTTGTCCACTTAAATCCATACATAGATTTTTTGACTCACATTGGTGATGAGTTAGGATATATTATTTCAAAAAGCATTTATGGATCCCACACTTATATGGTAATCAACATTCCTCATGAGATTTTTGAGCGATCTACGGGTATTTGACAAGAAGAAACTATTCTAAGAGCTTTCAAAGAGATGCC
Organism: Flaveria bidentis; assembly: GCA_018326385.1. Classification (NCBI taxonomy): domain Eukaryota; kingdom Viridiplantae; phylum Streptophyta; class Magnoliopsida; order Asterales; family Asteraceae; genus Flaveria; species Flaveria bidentis. The sequence goes on along the minus strand of BJCM01006630.1, from coordinate 8,631 downwards.
AAGCCTCAGGTCAGTGCCATTGCACAACAGAGAGGCGCAAACAACAATGAATTCTAGAATATTTTGGTTATACTTATCCTCAGGTCAGTGCCATCGCACAGCAGAGAGGCACACCACCTATCTTCTTGTTAGAGCATTTTTACTTTTGCACATAACGCACCAACAACAATAGTCATTAGCTTGATTGCGCATAACCATTTTTTCATGTGCTTTGCTCATTTTTATGGTCATTCACACACATTTGTGGTATTTGTTTTGCTCATCACCCCTTACTGGAAATGTGTTGATTGTGTTAACCAGGGATAAGATGAGAACCCACAGCAAGTTGAACAAATTAGATTGAATTTGATTCACCAATGAAGTCTACTCGTCTATTGTGTTGAATCTATCAACACATCATATAATGAATAAGCAACCTCTAGGCCTACTTTCTCTATGTTACCTCAGTAACAGACTAGTTTACTATCATTTTTCCTTTATTTTGCTTAGACTTCTCAGACTTGTAATTTGAATAGAGCAATTTGATTATTTAAATCCTTTTAATGTCCTAAACAATTAATTCAGCTAATCTGCCCGTCCTCGTTTTTTATAAGTAAATAAATACTGAAACTAAATTATTCTCCCTTGAAAATTCTAAAACCGAAAATATTTGTATGTTTTTGGATTTTTAAAGACTAGAAAATAAAATTAAAAAATAAGAAAAATATGGGGGACTAAGAACTCGACTCTTCTGGAATCACAACACTTTTCTTTTTCACGCCATTGACCTCCAAAAGATATAAAAACCGAGGTTTGTCAAAAGCTTTTGTGTAGAGGTCAGCACATTGAAAATCTATATTAGTTTTAACAACATTGATTAATTGCTTCAAAACAGTCACGTATAAAGTGATATTTAATACCGATATGTTTAGTTTTTGGGTGTTGGACCGGATTTTTAGTGACAGCTATTGCAGCAAAATTATCAACAAAGATAGGGGTGTTAGAAAATTGCAAACCATAGTCTTGCATATGCTGTTGAATCCAAATGATTTGTGAACAACAACTTGCAGCAGCAACGTATTCAGCTTCACATGTTGACAGAGCAACAAATGTCTGCTTCTTACACTGCCTGGTGACTAATCGTCTTCCAAAGAACTGACATCCCCCTGATGTTTACTAGTAATTCATCTTGCAACCACCATAGTCCAAGTCACTATACGATGTAAGCTCAAAGTCATCATCATGAGGATACCTCAACCCGAGTGTTGGATTACCCTTCAGATAAGAAAGATCCTTTTTACCCTAATCAGATGATTCACTTTTGGTTTAGCCTGATATCTGGAACATAGACACGTGGCATACATAAAATCAGGATGAGAGGCTGAGGTACATCAGAGATCCGATCATTCCTCGGTACATGGTAGCATCAACCAGATCACCATTTTCGTCGGGTGCCACATCGTGGTTCGTGGCAAGTAGAGTCCCAGTAACCATTGCATTCTCCATGTCAAACCGACTAAGGATATATCCTACATATTTGGACTGATGTAGGAAGATTCCATTAGGTGTCTGATCCACCTGTAACCAAGAAAGAACTTCATCTCTCCCATGGCACTCATCTCAAACTCATCTTTCATCATAGATTCGAATTCTTTACACATGTCTTCATTTTCGGAACCGAATATTATGTCATCCACATATATTTATACGAGTAGTAAATCACCATCTTTCTCTTTGATGAACAACATGCCGTCAATAACCCCTCTGCGAAAACCATGTTTCACCAGATGAGTAGAGAGTTTCTCATACCAGGCTCGAGGGGCTTGATGAAGGCTGTAAAGAGCCTTGTCCAGTTTATAAACTCTATCCCGATGATAAGGATCTTCAAATACTTCGGGTTGACTGACGTACACCATTTCACGGATTTCACCATGAAGGAATGCACTTTTCACATCCAATTGATAAACTTTGATCTTCATGTATGAAGCATAGGCTAAGAAGATACGGATTGCTTCCATCCTTGCCACAGGTACAAACACTTTATTGTAGTCAATGCCTTCGACTTGTCTAAACCCTTGAATGACAAGCCGAGCCTTATTTTTTATTATGACCCCTTGGTCATCTTTCTTGCACTTAAGAACCCATTTAGTGCCAATCACCTTTGCACCTTTTGGTCTATCCACAAGAGTCCATACTCCTAACTTCTTGAACTAAAGAAGTTCTTCTTAAATAGCACTAACCCATGCCTCATCGTTTAAGGATTCGCTGACATATTTTGGCTCAAATTGAGACACACAACATCGCTAAGTACCATCATGTAGATATCCTTTTTCCATGATTGCGGCATAATGAGCTAAGTATAGATGATTTCGTGTCTGAACTCCCAATAGAATATCCTTGATGATGTTGTCCAGGGGATGATGCACATTAATGCGAGTTCCGGGAGTGGTGGGAACAACTACCTCATTATTCAGATTCTGAATCCTAGGTTCAGTTTTAGAGGTTGTTGGAGTATGGGGTTCAGAAGTTCCAGTGGCATCCAGGTCAGATGCTTGTGTACTTTTAGTAGTGGGAACCTATTCCTCCTGGTCCACATTTGCAGTCTCAACTGCTTCATCATTAGAGGAAGACTTACTTACCTCAAGCTCTCCCCCTAAAGGGCTAGAAGTATTGTCTAGTGGAACCGATGATGTAGAATCTAGTGTAGGAGTATTCAGAACATCGTACATCATTCGAGTAGATAACTCATCATCAGAATGAGAAGGAGGTAGATCAAAGTTCTTGAAAAATCCATCATAGTCATAGAAGAATGAAGGTCCTTTTCTAGCAAGGGGGGTGATGTATCTTTGATCATCAACATTGCACCACACTTCTACCTGACCCGTTGAGTTGTTATAAACTCTTTTGACTAGTATACTATATCCAAGAAAGATACCTTCTTCTGCCTTCTCACTAAACTTCCCAATCTGAGTTTTCTTTAACAGTGTGCATGGTGCTCCAAATGGTTCTAGATACTCTAAGTTGGGTTTACGTCCCTTGATCAATTCATAACATATTTTCCATGATGTTTGACCACTAAGACTCGATTGAGAGTGTAGCATGCATTAGCCACTGCCTCATTCCAGAATTGAATAGGCAGTTTAGAGTCGCCTAACATTGTCCTTGTTGTCTCTATCAAGCTTTGATTCTTTCTTTCAGCAACCCCATTCATCTATGGAGTGTAGGCAGAAGTTAATTGATGAACAATTTCTTTTTCTCGACAGAATGCCTCCATCCACTGATTCTTGAACTCTGTTCCGTTGTCTGATCGAATCTTTCTTACTTTCAGCTTGTAGAGTGATTCCAATGTAGTGACTAAATGCTCGAATGATTCAAATGTCTATGACTTGGCTTTCATAAACATCACCCAAGAGAATCTTGAGTAATCATCAGTTACTACAAAGCAATACCAATCACAAGCAATGCTTTTTGTGCTGACTGGGCCAAACAGATCCATGTGTAGAAGCTCGAGAGGAATGTCAATAGAATTAACTTTCTTTGATTTGTGAGACTTTTTGGTATGTTTCCCTTTCTTTCATGCAACGTAGAAATCTAGGAGCTGAAAATTCTTGACCGTAACTCCATTCACTAGATCATTCTGAACCAAATGATTCATATTTCGGGGATTAATGTGTCCCATTCTCTTATGCCAGGATACTGAATCCCTCTCTGCTGCCTTTGACAAGAAGCACTGGATAGCAGACTCTGTTGTGGAGGCTTTTGATAGATCCAAGACATACAAATCATTATATCTTGAAGCTGAAATTAGAATTTTATCCTCCTTGACAACATACTCCTTCTTCAACATGTAGCACTTCTTGTTGTAAAACACAACCTTGAAACCCTTATCACAGATTTGGGAGGCAGAAAGTAAGTTGTTTTGCAATTGCTGAACGTAGTTGACCTTTTCAAACTTCACTTTCTTGTTTCCCACTTCACCTTGAGCGGTGATGTAACCTCCTTTATTCCTAGCGAATGATTCGTGTACCCCTTTAATTTGCTTGACGTTGAAAATGATAGATGAATTCCCAGTCATGTGCCTGGACGCCCCACTATCAATAATCCAGGTATTAGTGACAGCGTTGTAACGGACACCCTGCACATACAAAGGAATTGATTAGTTTAGGTTTGGGACCCAAGCCTTAATTGGCTTGGGTGTCCCAGAGGTATCACACATCATGAACTCAACCCACTATCCTTCAGAGGATAAGGGCATATCTTTCTTCTTTTTGTTCTCACTATCAGACGTAATACTTGATTTTTCCTTCCATAAACCAGTTTTGTGTAAGCCCTATTCGTGGTAAACAGACAACTGGCTTATGGTTTGAACTTTAGGTTCATTAGTAATCTTAGGTGTAATCTTAGAAGGAGTATTAGATCTTAATTTAGAAAAACTTGGTTTTTCATCAAAAAGTTCAAATTTCCTTTTAGGTGTCTGATAATAAGGACAATTTGGAGAGATATGTCCTCATTTTTCACAAGTGTAGTAGGATCTTCCTTCAACAGTTTAAGGAAAGTTGTGATGTGGAGTTGAGTTTGGTTGGGGTTTGAAATATGTCCGGTTGGGTGAAGACTCTTGCTTTTTAGATATTTTACCTTCTTTCACAAATTTAATTGTTTTGACATTTTGAACATCTTTCACTTTCATCTTATTTGAATTTTGATGATTTACACGTTTAAGGTTCATTGGATTAGACCTTTTAGGTTTTGAAATAGACGTTTGTGAACTTGACCCTAATTTAACCTTTTCAAGCAGTGTCAGACTCTTCGGTGACTGGAGATTCTGAATTTGTAGCACTGAGCTCTTCTTCAGCCAAATGATCAATGACATCCATAGCTTCTTCAATATCTGAAAGTGTATGCTCAGCTATGATGTCTCCTTCACTTGCAGATCCATCATCCAATGTATCAACTAAAGCAATTTTTGATTCACTCTAAGAAATGAATCGAAAGGACGAGTCTTGTCCTTCAACACCTTGAGCAACCAATGCCTTAGACTCTTTACTTGAAAATGAAGCTCCAATCTTATCCTTGTCTTGTCGATTGATTGTAGGAAAAGGACTTCCATTTCCAGTCTTCTTTGGCTTTACGCACTAACATTTGAAGTGCCCCTTTTCACCACAATTAAAACATGTGACTTTGGTTTTGTCAAATCCAAATGTCGTATCTTTCATTGCAACAAAATTTTTCCCGTCTTTTTCACAAACTTCTTGGCTCTTCTAACAACACTAGCCAAGGCCCATATAATATCCATGCGTTCTAGCTCAGTTTCATCAACTTGCTTGTAGTCCTCGTCAGCAAGATGATAGTTTCCACTCTTACCAGCAACTAATCCATCATAAGATTGAACAACCACAACTAGAAGATCCATGTGCTCTTTGGCAACCTCCATGGTGACATTTCTAAGATTCTCGGTCTTCAACTTGGTAGTACTTGCCTCAGGAACTATGTATTGGGTTCCAGATGACCCTGATGTTACGGTTCCCGATGCACTGCTTTGGGAAGGAGCAGAAGAGCTAGACACAAATGACGTTTGTAGCGGTGCATCTGAAGCAGCCGGAGTTACAACTAAATTGTATAGTGCAGGATTCTGAACATAGGATCCTTTCTTTGACTTGTATTTCATACGTAGTTCTTCCTCCCTTAACTTCAAAATGAAATCATTTATGTCTAAAGTAGCAAGAGTGTCATTTTGTCTCAGATTAGACAAAAATGAATCCTATTTGTCTGGCAAACCATCAGCAAAGCTAGAGACTTTATCTTCCATGGATGTGGTCATGCCATGAGTGTGCAACTCATTTATCAGATGATAGAATCGGTCGATGATATCATCCAAGCTCTTATTCCCAATCGAAGAAAAATTGTCAAATTCCTTCTTAAGAGTGTTAGCCTTCAGTGCCTTCAGAGTTGAGTTTCCTTCGTATCTCTTTTCCAAGGCCTCCCATAACTTCTTAGACTGCTTATTCTCAGAGAACTGATGAAACATGTCCTTAGTTATAGACTGAGTCAACAAGGCATATGCTTTCTTTTCAGCATTATGCAGAGTCTTCTGGGATTTACTCATTCCTCCCAAAGTCAATTTAACTACATTAGCATTGACTGGTACCGTGTAACCAGTCTCAATGGATGTCCAAAGATTTGGGTCAACTCCATTCAAGTAGATTTCAAACTGAAATTTCCACTGTGGGTAATCATCCAAAGTTAACAACTTTGGTGGTTTGTTGTGGTTTCCAATCTCATTTTCCAGAAGTAGAAGATTCTGGACACGCGAGTCCTTCCCAGCATTGAATGCAGCAAACTGGTCTTCCATTACTTTAAACTTGGTAACCTTAGAACAAGACAGATTCACTCGTGCGAATGAGCTATGCGAATGAATCACTCGTATGAATGAAAGCTACGAATGAATTCAATCGTGTGACTGGATTCATTCGTTCGAATGAATAGGCCGATTGAAATTAACCGACTGGAGTTGCTTAGCCATGCGAATGAGAGAAACGACTGAGTTCAGTCGTGTGAACGAGTGTATACGAATGGGTTCAGTCGTATGAATGGTCCAATCATGCGACTGAAGGCTGTTGTGTTTGAAAAATCAAATATTTTGAATACTTTGACACAAAATACGAATTCTTCAGAAACCCTAATGAGTCGTTTGATTAACAATCGATACTTTAACACATGCAAACGTCAAAAACACTTTTTGAAGCAAAAAGGTGACTCTTTTGAATGAAAACATTGATTTTTACACCGAAACCAATTGAATCCACGCAAATCACGAGCCAAAGCTCTGATACCACTTGTTAGGACCATTTTCGTACGGAGTACTAACAGATTCTGCATGAGACCAGATCAAATAGTGAGAAATCCTATTTGATTGGCGATCCAATTAGTGAGAACGACAACCTGATCGATCTAACGATTAAACAAACGTTAAGAATTGATTAGAAATCGATTAGGAATGAACTATGAAATTGGATTGGCCGTTTAGGACGCTCGGGATAGCTAGGGTTTGTAAATATTCGAAGTCTAAATTTTTCCACAAATTATGTGGTATTTATAGGTTTATAGTTTTCATTCGTACGACTGAACCATTAGCATGGTTCAGTCGTGCGACTGACTCATGCAGATGATTCATACGCACGACTAAAGGTTCAGTCGTGCGACTTAATCAATCTTATGTCTCGGTCATACGACTGATCCAGTCTCCTGGTTTAGTCGTGCGACTGGTCGATAAGCATGATTCATTGGTGCATATGGTCCATAAGCATGGTCCATTAGCATGAATAATCACCCGACTAGGTTGAACACATTTCTCAATCATTATTGATTTAGAACTATGTACAATAACCTTAAATCTATATAAGACGTTCATACATATGAATTATATCAAATACTATAATAATATGAAATATTTAAAGACAAATAAACATAAAGAAGCATATTATATTTCATTAAGAATTCACATTACATATGTGTAAGAAATGAAAGACTTTTACATTAAGAACATAAACTAGAAACATAATGTATCAACAGAAAGCAAAAAATTTAAGAGTTGAAAGGGATGATTAAAGAAAAAGATTATTAGCAGATGCAACAAGAAGCAAGAATCAAAAGATTAAGAGAAGATGGTCAATGCAATAATGAAGTGATTGATGCTTTTCTTCAATAAAAATCCGAGCTTAAAGAATTAGTAAAGTTTGAGAGAGATGAGAATGAGAAGTTGATGTTGAAAATTTATCAAGTAACCGACTCTCTCTCTACTCAATCAGCTTTGTTGTAAAGAAAAGAAGAAGAGCTTGAGGAGCTAAAAAATGAAAATCTGTGTGTTGGAATCAAATGTTTCTCCTACAACAAATCAAACAAAAGAAGATTTTGAGACACAAAGCTAATCATTCAATACAGAAGAAAATAGAAGTACTTGGGTTTTATGAAGAAAGAAGTGATTGAAATAAAAGATTCACCCAAAAGGTCAAAATCTGTTGAATCTTCATCCCTAAAGCCCATTTCTCCTGCTGAAACAACAAGTGATGATGAATGGAATGAGCTTACAAAGGATGAATCTGCCAAAGATCAGAAAGAAGAAATGGCTGATGACCTACTGACCACTAAAGACATACTTGAAGAAAGGCCAGAATCCTCAACGTTTATGACCCTAATAAATCATGGCTTTCCGTATGACATGGTGGAAAGGATGAGCAGGAGTGAGATGAAAGATTTACTCAAAGAGTTTGGGGTGGCTAGTTTCATGATTCCAAACGGCAACTATGAAACATTCACAACCTTTCAATCAATTCAGAAAATCAAGAAGGAAGTCATTATGATACAGAAAAGCTCTCCAAATACAATATGATATGTTGGTTACAAGGTCACAACTACAAAAGCTATTGTCACACCCCGACCTACGGCGGAATCCTCGGGGCGGATGAATGGGAGACGATTGTTCATAGCACATGGAACTAATTAAGTTTAAGTAATATTAAATGTCATTATTCATTAAACATTACAAGTCAAATAAGTAATTACAAAACAATCAAGATACAAACAGAAACATAAGACTTTCAATTTAATCTAGGTCCAAGTCCTATATGAGCACAGGAAGATCTTCAAGTAGGAAAC
>BJCM01006604.1:0-11501 GCA_018326385.1 Flaveria bidentis | reverse complement strand
AACATTACATAATTGTTTTTAAAAACAAAATACATAATTTCAAATTAAGTACATAATTTAAAATCAAAGTGAAATATATAATATATAAAACATAGAAACAGTTAGACATAAAATTTTAAATAATTGTTGGAAAACCGTTTTGGGAACCGGTTTGAAAATCGGTTTGGGAACCGGTTTGTAATCGGTTTGAAAACCGGTTTGGAACCGAACCGGGTTAGAAACCGGTTTGAAAGAGGAAACCTACAAACCGAATCTAAACCGTCGGGTTGGGCCGGTTTGAAACCGGTTTGGGCCAAACCGGGTTGAGCCCCAAACCGGTTTTGGTTTTTTTTTTTCGAACCGGTTTTTATGCCCACCTCTATATACATCACTATGTGCATTTTACAAGATTTTTTAATTGTGAGACATATATTTATGAGAAATGTTCAAATACAAAGTCTTTTAAAACTAAAATTTGTAAAAAGGATTAAGATGTTGACACATATACTTTTGATCAAAATTAGATTGAAGGCAAAAATGGTATTGTTCTCACTCACAAGTTCTACAATTTTTTTAAATATTCATAACTTTTACATACGATGTTATTTTTTAAAAATAAAAATTACACCATAAAAACGAGTATTTTTTAATCTTTAAAATGAGTATAGTTTTGATATATTTTTTTTATAACTCATTGTGTAATTTCATTAAATCATTGTGGAATATTCAAATTGATGAAGATTACATAATTATCTAATAATAAATACATAATGAACTTGAAACATAAAAAGTTACATTTCTTCTTATTGTGTTTTCAAAAATCATCATTCACAATACATAACACAATGGTTAACATTAGACACAACGGTAACACAATAACCAGCACTGGACTCGATGATTAGCAATAGACATAATGAGTTGTTTTGACAAGTATTACAAAATGACTTGATGATTACATAATGAACTAAAAAACATAAAAAATACATTGTTTAATATTATGTTATTTGAGAATCATAATTTTACAAAACACAATACATAACACTACAGTCCGCATTAAACACAATGGGTACTGGGTAGCACAATAACCAACACTAGACTCGATAATTAGCAATAGACACAATGAGCTGATTGACGAGGATTACACAATGACCGATCAAGATCACACAATGAACTGGAAAAAACGTAAAGAAGTTACATTTTCAGTATTGTGTTATTTGAAAATCATCGTTTTAAAAAACACAATGGTTAACATTAGACATAATGAGTTACACAATGACTAGCACTAGACTTGATGATTAACAATAGACATGATGAGTTGCTTGATAAAGATAACACAATGACTTGATCAGTATTACACAATGAACTGAAGACGTAAAAATATACACTTTTTAGGATTGTGTTATTTGAAAGTTATCATTTATAAAAAAACATAATGCATAATAAAATGGTTAATATTAGCCATAATGATCCGATTAATATTACATAATAACCTGATATTACACAATGAATTGAGGAATATTACACAATGATATGAAATTTCGTGAAAAAAAACTTCGTTTTTATGCATTAAAATTATAGACATTTTAAAGATTAAAAAATCCTTGTTTTTATGGTATAATTTAAAAGAAAATATTGTATGTAAAGTTACGAGCGTATAAAAAATGTAAAACTTAAAAATATAATTAACACTAAAATACTATTGGCATACCATTTAAAATTTCAATTATTTACATTATATCATCAACTTTTCTTAACTATTAGATCTAAGATTTAACAGATAATAATTCTTTTAATTAATTTTTAATTTTTTCTTAATTTTTACAATAACCTCATCTTATATTTATTAGCTTAGGTTTATAATGAGACAATTTACCCATGAGGCCGTGACACATATATAAGAGCTAGTTTGAAAGGTTCTATGTATATCACTAGTCACGCCACGTACCTGCATCTATTGACTACTTATCATTCAATGAAATATTGGATTATTAGTTTAATGGAGAAATATCTAAATTGTTTTCAACATTGAGAAGCAAAAAAAAAATCAATCAATCAACAAGAGGGTGTACCTGTACTTTGATCATAAGAAGAAAAAAACACGTGCTTCTAGATTAAAACTAAAGTAAATTATAGGTTTGTTTAAATTTTATCATTTGTTTCTATAATTGAAAATTTGTAGATTTAATCTTAAGGTTTGAAAAAAATAATAAGTTTCATCTCTGGGTCTAACAGCCGTTAATTAAGTTCGTTAATTGGCTCCAAAATAACCATTTTACCCTTTTTCTTCTTCATTCAACACCATCTCAACCAACCATCCTTCACCACCATTAAAATGTTGATTTTTTTAATAGGCTGAAGTTGGTAGCTAAAAAAAACTAAAAAAACAACTAATGAAGACTCCTATATATAACCCAACCAACCTAATTTAAGTTTAACAAAACTAATGAAAACCACACTTTCTACAACTTGAATCATGCATCTTCATGTGATCCAATATACTCTTACCACATGACGAAATTGTTATCGAATCTGTTTTATCAATCATAATTGATACCATTATTTTCCGATTAAAAGAGTTATGCATTTATTTACGAGAGAAGACTTGTAGATCTAAGCATGTCACAAGAGTTTATAGTTAAAACATATATAATTTGAAGCATAAATCAATCTTTATTACTCAAACCTTGAGATACATATAGAAATATAAAATATCACGTACTTAGTAATCTTTTACATCAACTTGATTAATCGATCTCTTTTACTCAAACGAGGACACAAGAACCATCATATGCCAAAGAACTCGACTTCTTATTTTTGTTAATTAAAGATCGTAAAGACAACGAACCATCTTCCAAATTAATATTTGGAACATGTTATGAAGGCTATTATGGACATGAGCTTATATAGCGACAGCATTGACGACAAGGGACTTGATATGATTTATTAGTTCTTCACTAACATCTGTGAAATGGTCTTTATTCTTATATAGGACATCCATAGCTCGTGCCAAGTTGATCACCAACATAATTACAGGCATTTTAACTTCTTTACACCTCAAAGACTCCAGATTCAGAATTTTCCACTCTTCTTCAACTTTTTCATTAAATAAATCATAGACATGTTGCTCGGAGACATCATGTTCTTTCATATAGCATTGAATGGCAGATGCCACATGCATTCTTTCTTTCTCATCCTGAATTAGTATTCAAATCTTGAATATTAGCCGGAGTCAAATAAAAAAAGTTATCAAAGAACAAGTATTACTAACGTTTAAGTTACTACATCAAAGAATGTGGTCGATAATTAGGTTGAGGAAATTAATATATAAGCCGCTTAATAAATTAAATAAAAGGATATCCTTTTTATAACTATTTTTTAGGCTTCCACATGTATTTAACAAAATGATACATATGTTTTGTGTAAATCCATCATACTTCGTTCGTCAGAATTTTAGGTTGTGACATTAAGATAGGAGTTGGGTGTACCTTGCGGGTGACAATATCATCCATTATCCTACAAAGCAAACAACAAGCTTTTGCAAGGGGAGGCATTGTTAGAGCCCATTTGAATGTTTCATCGGTGATTACATCGCCCATGGCAACAAAACTTGCTATTAAAGTGTTTTTATATCCGCTACTAACAATTGTAACTTCTCTATGCTCCTCCACTGTTGGTATGTACCCGTCATTTGTCCATTTAGCTTCTTTTAAGTAGGATCCAATATATTCAATCATCTGTAGTAGGCATAATCACACGTGACCAAATCAATATCACTCTAGTTAGAGCTAACCTAAACTCAAACCTTAAAGCCAATAGAAAGTAATAATACTAGGTAATATGATTTTTTTCCTTTCTAACAGAAACTAAATCCAACAAAATACATAAAAACTAAGGTGAGAAATCATGTAAAGTTTATACAAATATACCATTAATTACAAATGGAATGTGGTGAAAACTTACTGCTTCTTTGCTATAGTTGAGATGATGTGCTTTTCCAATCCTTATCAGGACCTTTTCCATATCTTCATACAAATCTAGAAGCATTCGAGATATAAGTTTCATGCTTTCTGGAAGATCATCTGAGCATGCAACTGACCACCTAAAAAACATGCACGAGTAACTTGTTAAAACTGACTAAAAGATTTGGTTGTAATGGATATTAAGGTGCACGTTGGTTCATATACCTTTTAATTTCTTCGGTGAAAGTATCAAGTTCTTCATAAGTACCATAAGCATCATAAGTGTCATCAAGAAGTGTTTCAATTGAAACAAATTTAGCTAGGAACATTCTAGATTGAGAATATTGAGGCTCATAGTACACACTTAATGACCAAAAGTAGCATTCTACCAATCTATTTCTGGCATAGGGTAGATTAGTTGGGACATCAAAGCCTTTCCACCACCTACAATAATTATGTATACATGTATTAGATTATTTCAAATATATAACATGTATCATTTAATTCTACTTTTAAATATAAAAGGAACATAAAGTGTGTATTCCATGTATGTTTAATTTTGAGATGTTAAAAATTGAATTGAAAATGATAGATGGCTTATATGTGCATACTTATAAATTTGGCTGAGCTCTTTCTTATGTAGTGATTGAAGTAGGTTGAACCCTAACTTAGCAAGCTTTAATAAAGACTTGTTATGAGAAGTTTGTTGTTGGTAAAAAGGTATGTAGCGTAACGCTTCAAGTCTTGGCAACCTTTTATGCAAAGGTTGCTTTAGTGCTTCTTGAATTTGTTTAGCGATGATAGAGTTGCTTAGAGAAGGATCTTTTGAAATGTCAGCAAGACGCCTTCTTGCGAACGCAAGAGCGTCATCTAATATGACTTCGCCAGGAACCCTTAGATATGTTGCCTCGTACAACTCAAGTAAACCTTCAGTATCATTCTCTAATGGCTCCTTAAAAGCTCCATCTTTGCCCTTGTAGCTATTAAAAACATCTGTTTCGTTTCATAAGAGACATCATTAGCTTATTTTACATCTTGATATATAAACTTAATCTATGACCACTAACCGCTTGAAACAAAAAAGCCATGTTGTCGCATGATTCGAAACCAAACAGAAATGGCACCACCATTCCAGTTGTTACCATATGCCTCATAGAAGTGTTGCAAGGCATGATTGACCTCCTCCTCAAAATAATATTCAATGCCTAAGCGTTGGATTGCATCAACCAGTCTTAACAAATTTGTATGTTCTGTAGGATTAGCCAAAGCTCGTTGTATTTCTTTTCTCACTTCATCTTTGAGGACTTGAACTTCTTTTTCAATACCAGCCTGATCTTCTTGCTACATTAACACACAAAGTATTATCACAATTCGTGTCAATTCAACTGAAGGGATCCTTTTGGATCACGTTGCCTCATAGTGCTTAAACACATCCGCAAAATCTATTAAGTATTCACAGAAACATGAATACACATAGAATTTAATGATGTTTTGCTTTAAATTTGAATAACTCATCTTTATGTTTATAACAAATTTAACCTTGAAAATTGTAGTTGTTTCCATGATAACCTTATTAAGATGCATACCTCGTTATAGGCAAGAAACTGATCTCCCCAAACACTAGGAGGAAAATTAACAATAGGACGCTTAACATCCTCTAGTTTAATAGACATTTTTATGTGAAAGATTTTGTTAGGATGAAAATGCTTTAATTTGAAGTAGAGCTAAAGGGTATATATAACATAGTGCGTGGTGAATGTCATCTTTATCACGTTTTCTATGTGAAGCGTTGGGAAATACAAGATTAATGTCCACGTCATGGTTGAAACAATTGAATATTGTATACATGGGAACATTTTTAACTCCTTAGAGACACATCGTTATACAAAAGTTTTGGGGCTGAAGTGGTCACTACTTGAGCTTTTTAGATTGTGTGTGAGAATAAAATACATTTTGCTTTGATATATGTATTATTAAACAGAACCCTTATTTGGAAGAGCTTTTAGTACATACTTTTTCATCTGATTATATTTAAATTAAAAATTCAATCTACTTTTGAGCTGAAGTGATCACCACTTAAGCATTTAGGTTGCCACATGTGCTATAATAAAATACAACATTTGCTTTGACATAGATGGTACGAGTATTTATCTATGTAATTTTAAACTTTTAGCTATCAAGAATTTTTAGTTATGGTGTGTTGGCAACAAAAGTTTTTTGATTCCATATTTGATCCTTTTTGTGACACATTTTTCATGTCTTATGACATTTTTATGTTTATATTCACGTAATTAATAACTAAAATTGTTTTAAATACTTATTTAATTACTTTGAATTGTAAAAGACAAGTGAAATAAATGAGCATAAATTATTAATTATAAATAATAGTTCGCATTGATGATTTAGTAATTTTAATCCACCAGGTTCGTATGTATTAGTTATTGGTTAATTTTAATCCATAAAGTTATTTAAAAAAATAATTATATTATCAGTTTACGACTCTTTATGGTAAATGATTTATGATTAGTTAGAGTTTGCTGAGTAATGATAAAATGATTTCATGTCATATTTTGTTTGCGATTTTTTGGTTTCATAAATGATACGAACAAATAGAAAAAAAAAATCAAAAGTTACCTAAAAAGTGAGTAAAGAATTCTGTTTTGTTTAATTATGCGAAGTGCTGATCAATGTATGTCATGTGGCAACCACTTATTTTTAATAAACTGGACCAAGGAGCGTGGGTTTGAGTTCGGTTGCTGCCAGTTGTAACTTATTTTATCCATTTTTCTCAGTAATTTCGTTGCTTCACAAATGATATGGACCAATAGAATATATCAAATAGTTACCTTAAAAAAGTGTGTATGAAAAAGAAACTTAAGGTTAGATAGTTTTTTTCTCTTTATTTCAGGTGAGTGGTGTTTTAAAATATAAAAAAACTTGTGTTAATTCAACACGTTTGTTAACTTTGTTATATTATATTGACGTTAATTTTTTTCTTTTCGTTTGCTTGATGTCTTTGAGTTGTAAGTCAAAGCAACAACCTTTAAAAAGTTTTTTGTATTCCGGTTTTCATATTCAAGTCCATGATGCACTACGCGCGCAACGTACACTTGCCGGGGCATTTTCTAGTTTATATATAATAGTAAAGTCTTAGCTACATGGACTTTTTAATTTTTGTGTTTTAACCATAGAAGTCTTGAGGTTTTAATATTTGGCCCTTTCTGATTTGTCAAGTTATTTTAGTAATTAAAAATTATTCTAAATGCCTATTTATTTAAATTGCATAATAAAATATGTGAAAATTTACATTAATTCAATATGTTTTTACTTTGTTATGTTGACGACATTTCCTTTTTTCCGTTTGCTTGATGTCTTCTAATTTGAAGTCAAAGCGATAGCCGTTAGTATATTCTTTTGTATTCGGGTTTTCGTATTCAAGTTCGTGGTGCAATTACCCGTGCAACGCAGGTAGAAGCATATCTAGTTAATATTAATGTTTGATTGCTAATCTATTATTTAAAATTAATGCTTTGCTTAAATTTTCAAATATTCATATGTTAATTTGTAATTATGTTATTAATTAATTTGAATTATTATACAATACAATATATGTTCATATAAAGATAAAACGGAGAAATATTATGTTTTAACCATGTAACAAAAAAAAATCATCACATATGTTTCAACTTATCAAATTGCGCTAGAAACAAAAAAAATATAAAGAACTTAACGCACCTCGTACAATTACCCTGATGGCCTAGCTAATATGTCCCCTCAAGCTATATATTGAGAACTTGTAGTTTGTAGCGAAGAATATCAACCCCAGCAAAAGATAAACACTTTATATAGTATATGGAACGTATCTGACATTCAGACTTTGTGCTAGTTAGCTGAAATACCGGACTAGCCATTAAATTTATAGCGTCAATATTGTCACACCAATACCGCAAATGGATGTTAAAGAGAAAATTTTAGCTCATGAAGCACATGTTTAATATTCTTAACTTTTATGTATTGGTCGGGATTAAATTTAACCTAGAAAATATTTTCTGACACTCCCAACATTAAGTTTAGTTTCTCAAATGACCCTAAAAGTTAACTCCGCTACTTTTTTGATAAAATGTATTGTTTATATGGCAAAAACACTAAACAAAAAGTTACAATCTACCATCAGGGTCATTAAAACGGACTTGATGAAGGTTGGGCGACAACGAAGTTGAAAATAAGCTCAAAGTTGGGCACGTTTTATCAAAAAACTAATTGTACGTGTTAATTTTCGATTAGTAAGAGATCATTGGATGAAAATAAGTTAATAATTGAAAGTGTATGTGTATTTTCGAGTTGTGATTAATTTCGACCAATAAATAAAATTTAATATTATTAGAATTCAAGAACCCTATAGATACAAAACTTAGAGATGCAAGTTGTATTCACTGATATAAATGACTACTTTAAACATGTATCGTTAAATAATATATATTATAAGGTTTCAGTTACCTATATAGCTCTATAATACCGATTCATAAGTTACAAAACATAAATCTTTAATTTTTTTAAACAAATGTATCACAGGCTAAAAAACAAAGAACATTGTTGTTGTGATTATGACTTTTTTAGAAAAATCAAATTTTAACAACTGATGCACGTACAATATAAACTAGTAAAAGACTTGGGCCAAACTCGTGGATTGCAAACATCATTAATATATATTATTATATATATGGTGCATGCTTGTATATTTTTAGTCGAATATGTGGAATCTTAGTACAAATCTTTTGATTTTGGAATGTTGTTGGAATTTGAAAACGTTTGTAAAGATTACATTTTATTTTAGTTTTTTTGCTTAACGGTAATTGTAAAATTTTATTTTGAATGATAAGTGTTATTTTAATTGATTTATGTATCCACTACCTTTAGTAAACCACGTGTGTTGTACGGCTGAATAAAAAATAATAATATAATAAAATTTATTAATAATGAAATAATATTTTAAGATATGATATGACTGAAATTATGTATTATAAATGACTATAAAAATAAAATAGTTATATCAACTTTTAATAGTTTGTTTTTAAATTTTATTTCAAAAAAAATAAACATTTTGTTCTAAAACAAACCATATAAAAATATTATTTTTATAACTCCCAAATTTAATTATTTGTGGTTTTAAAAAATTGAATTTTTAAAAATACCAATTTAAAATATTTCTTATTTTAAAAAAATGATTTAGAAAAAATTTTTATTTTATAAAATTTATTTATTTAGAAATAAATTGATAAAAATTTCTTTCTTAATTTATTAAATTTAAAGAAGTGTTAAATAAAAGTATTAGTAATTAAGATAATTATTTAATAGGAGAGATGTGCGAGAAAATTATGGTGAGGATGATTGTAGTGTTGACACGTTCATCCCAAAATACCTTTTTATTAGAGTAAGAAAATTATTATCTGGGATTATATCCCTCAAATTTGTAAGGTTCAATTATAAATGTAAATGATATTCTAAAATAAAAGAAGAAAATAAAATGAGTTTGTAAGGTGAGATTCTAAAATATGTTATATTCCTAAAATACAACATATTATGTTCATCGAGTCTATCTGTTAACAAGCTGTGTTACTAGTTATTTTTTAATAGTACAAGTAAATATTTTAAAATTTATAATAAAAAAATATAAGAACGTGACATTAGTATGTATTACCGTCGAATTCAACATAATAAAATGTGTAAGGGTTCTAAGAGAAGGTTCGGGTCAAAGAGAAAATGAAAATGAACAATATATCAAATAATATCAAGGAAAGAGACGAAGGTTAGGGTTCGTAAACAAAATAAGAGTGTTAACTTTTAAGGCATGTGATTTGTAAGGAAAACTAGTTAATGGAAAAGGGTAAGTTTCTGTTAAAATTTGGAAACTAAATCGTATACAAGTAAATATAATTGCTATCAATTTGTTAGGTTTTCAAATGCGAGAAATCTAGAGTTGGTCCAGATTAACGAGTTTATGTAATAAAACGGTGATATCGTCTTTTAAACATTTCTTTTAAAAGTTTTTTTCTTAAAAATTTGGGTTATAAATATTTTATTTTCATTTTTCAACCAAAGCGTAACAAAAGATGATACTTTTAATAATTTCATTATTATAACTTCAAAATGTAGTTATTTCATTTCATAAAAGTTTTATTTTTTCAAACTTCAACTTTTAAAATAATTTATATCTTTAAACTGTTAGTTGTTCAAATGCGAGAATTCTAGAGGTGGTCCTGTAATAAAATGATGATATCATTTTTTAAAGTTTTCTTTTAAAATTTTTTTCTAAAAAAGTTGGGTTACATTTTGTTTTAAACCAAAATATTTTGTTTAAACATTTTTAATTTCATTTTCATTTTTAAACCAATAAAAGGTGACATTTTTAATAATTTCATTATTATAACTTTGAGTTTTAGTTATTTCATTTCATAAAATTTTTATTTTTTTTAAAACACAGGTTTAAAAATAATTTGTATTTTTAGACTAGCTTAACGTTTGGTGTTAGTTGTTCAAATGCTAGAAATCTAGAGGTGGTTTAGATTAACGAGTTTATGTAATAAAACAATGATATTGTTTTTTGAACTTTTTTTTATTTTTTTTCAAAAAAGTTGGGTTTTAAACATTTTGTTTTAATCCAAACCGTTTTATTTAAACATTTTTATTTTCAGTTTTTAAGCAAACCATAATAAATGGTGACATTTTTAATAAATTCATTATTATAACTTCGCATTTTAGTTATTTCATTTCATACAAGTTTTATTTTTTAAAAACACAGGTTTTAAAATAATTTATATTTTTAAACTAGTTTAATTTTTAGGAAAATCTTCTAATCAAAAGATATTATTTTCTTTACAAATTGCATTTTACAGATTTTTTTTAATTTAATAAATGAATTTTTTTAATTTAATAATAGAGAAAAACGAGAACATTATATTTTAGAGGTCTAGATCATGTCATGTATCCTCTAGAACCCTTCTTTTATTAGTATAGATAGTTTTAACCTTGATTGAAGCCAAAACATTTTCAAGAAAAGGCAATGACGGATCTCAGGCGAATATGTCTATTGCGATATTTCCAATATCTGAGTCAGTTTCAATCAAATTCCCAATTTTTGTATCAATTCCAATCCAAATCGCTTCAATAACCACAAGCATTCTAGGGTTCAATTATGGTGGTTCTAGGATTAGGGGATGGTGGTGACAAAATCATAAGTATCGCAGATCATATGACGGTTTATTCGGATTGAATTTGAAAAGTTTTATAACCTTATTTGAAAAATATTTGATCCGAATTAAAAGTATTCATATCAGATCTGAATCTATCAAAATTCAGTTGGATCAGTATAATCCCAGTTAAACCAAATATTCTGATTAAAATCAAATAACTTTTCTTATACATTTTGATTTGTGTTTATTTTTCCCTAAATTGCAGTTCTTCTTTGAGACATTGACTTTATCCTCTTTGTTTTCCTTGATAATTCGATTAGGTTTATGAATAGTCAAAGCTGACTATATCAAATAAGTGATCATAAACCCATTC
>BJCM01006595.1:0-10316 GCA_018326385.1 Flaveria bidentis | reverse complement strand
TGTCACCTTAACTAACTTAAATAACATAACAAATAATATACTTGAACAAAATATCCTAATAAGTTGTTCCATCACATATGCAACTTATTTAGAAAACCCATTTTCTAAATTGGTGTAGATATTTGATTGAATGATCATATCATCAATTAAATACCAATTGGTGTTTGCTAAGCATGTTATTGGGTATAACCCGACTTGGATCACAACGTACTAACCGCATCAATATTCTACGTGTCTTGGGCATAAAGAATCCTACAATTGCAAGACATAATAGTGCTCATAGGACTCCTCAGCAAAATGGTCTTGTTGAGAGGAGAAACAAGACACTTATTGAAGTTACAAGAACTATGTTGTTTGACTTTAAATTGCCCATCACCTTCTAGGTAGAGGCAGTCAACACTGCATGCTATATTGCGAATATAGTTTTTGTGGTTAAGATACATGGTAAGACACCATATGAACTTTGGCACAAGAGAAAACCTTTCATTGGTTTTCTCAGGTCATTTGGATGTTCTTGTACCATCTTGAATACCAAAGAACAAATTGCCAAGTTTGCTGAGAAATCAGATGATGGACACTTCATTGAATACTCTTCCTAAGCTAAGGATTATAAAGTAGACAATCTCAGAACCATAATTGTTGAGGAGTCAACCAATGTGACTTTCAATGAACACACACCTAGTGTATTACAGATTCTAGTCCTGACTGACTATTTGATCTTGATATAGTTACCAACTGTTTTTACAAATCTTGTGAGAATGTTTTCAGGGTCTACAAATAACTTACCAATAGGTGATCCTCATCCAATATTTGAGTTGAGAAGACCTTCAAGCTATACATCTTCAGCTTCAGTTGTAACTAATTCTACAAATGATGCTTCTATCAACACAACAATGACAAACTCAGTTGATACATCTGAGATGTCTTCAAATTCCAACTCAGAGGCTCAACAACCAAATAAAGAAGCTTCAATTGTAGAAGACCATGGTGGTGGTGAAATTGATTAATAATTTCTTGATGTTGGCAACCATTCCATTGAAGACAACATCAATGATGTCACACACTCATTGGATCAAGTTTCACTTGATAAGTGTGCTGCGGGTATGGTGGGGAGAAACCTCATTACTAGATCTAAATTTTTCTAATTTAGATCTCTCTTAGCAACTTGCTGTGATGCCTCAGCTGAGGATCCACAAGTCTCAACCCACCACAAACATCATTGGTGATGTTGATTTAGGGGTAAGAATAAAAGCAACTTGCTCTATAGGATAGAAGTTGGGTTGAAGCTAGGGAAGAGGAGCTGCTTCAATTCAAAAGGAAAAAGATTTGGAACATATGTCGTCTTCCTATTGGGAAGACTACTATAGGAACCAAATAGGTGTTTAGGGAAAGAAGGATGATAGAGGACTTGTCATCAAAAACAAGGCTAGACTAGTTGTTCAAGGATACACACAAGAAGAAGGAATTGACTATACAAATTTGTTTGCTCCTGTAGCAAGACTAGAAACTGTTAAGATATTCTTAGCTTTTGTTGCATCAAAGAATTTCAAGGTCTATCAACTTGATGCCAAGTGTGCTTTTCTCTGTGGGGTGATTTATGAAGAAGTGTATGTCAAACAACCACCTCGTTTTGCAGATCTTGGTCATCCTGATTATGTCTGCAAGCTTGATAAAACTCTTTATGGGTTGCACCAGCACCAAGGAATTGGTATGAGACTCTATCTTAGAAACTCTACAAGCATGGATATATAAGAGGTACTATAGATAGAACTCTCTTAATCAACATACAAGAAAATGACTTGATGCTAGGTCAAGTATATGTAGACGACATCATCTTTGGTTCAACTAGTCTAAGCCTCTACAAAGACTTTGAGAAGATGATGATGGATAGATTTGAAATTAGGGCCATGGGGGAACTCAATTTCTTTCTACGAATTCAAGTGAAATAAGTTGAAGATGGATTCTTCATAAGTCAGTCAAAGTATGTTCAAGACATACTTAAAAGGTTTAACATGACTAACTAGAAGGTTGCTATGACACACATAGCAAGAAAGCACTCCATTGGGCCTAATTTTGAGGGGGAGTGTGTGAATGAACATCTCTACAGGGCTATGATTGGGTCTCTTATGTACCTTACAACTAGTAGGCCTGATATCATGTTTCCCACATGTACGTGCAAGATATCAAGCCAACCCCAAGATGTCACATCTTATCACTGTTAAGAGAATTTGAAGACACCTCAATGGTGCCTCAACAATTGGCCTTTGGTATCTAAACAATTATGACTTTAATATGTATGCATATATAGATAGTGATTATGGTGAATGCAACATGACTAAAAAATCTACATTAGGGGGATATCAATTTCTTGGTGGAAGGATTGTCTCATGGCAATGCAAGAAGCAATCCTCTGTCTCTGCATCAACTGCTAAAGCTGAATACATTGTTGTTGCAAGCTAGTGTGCTCAAGTGCTTTGGATTCAAAATCAGATACTAGACTATGGGTTCAACTTTAAGGAGACTGCCATTCACATAGACAACAATAGTGCCATCTCTATCACAGAGAACCCTGTGCTACACTCAAGGACAAAACACATCAATATCAAGTATCATTTGACTCCAAATAACTTTGAAAGGGGATTA
This sequence comes from Flaveria bidentis, assembly GCA_018326385.1. Taxonomy (NCBI): domain Eukaryota; kingdom Viridiplantae; phylum Streptophyta; class Magnoliopsida; order Asterales; family Asteraceae; genus Flaveria; species Flaveria bidentis. Next base: position 7,673 of record BJCM01006595.1, on the reverse strand, counting down.
CTCAAACTAGTCAAAGTTAACACAAATGAACAATATGTTTATTTGTTCACCAAAGCTTTTGATGAGTAGAGATTTAAGCATCTCATATTAGCTATTGAAATGACTAACTTTGAGTATCTTTTTCTTAAAACTAATTCATATTATTTCTAAAATTTGTGTGTCCTAAGTTGTCCATTTCATCACTTTCTAAAATATTTTTAGAAGATTTTCCTTAAACTTTTGAAAATCTTGATCTTTTAAATTCTTCAAAATATATGGATATATCTTCAGAAGAAATTTATGACCTAAAAACAAACAACTAACTATGTAAAATTGCCTTCGAAAGAAATTTCTGAAATATCTTCTGAAGCTTAATCTTCCCTTAAACACTTGTATGTTTTCAAGGACAATTTTCTTCTGAAGAATATTAACTCTCGGAAGCTTTATTCTTAGTTGAATAAAACATCCTACTCTTATATTATCTTCCGAAGCAAAATTTTCAAAACTCTTAGGAATATCTTCTAAAGTCATTTTGGCTTCGGAAGCTTTTTTTCAAAACTTCCGAAGACAAATTACCTTCGGAAGATTTTTGATCCAAGAAAACTACCTTTTGAGCAAAAAGCAAACTAACTTTTCAAAGGTGGGACCGACATCTGGATTTCAAAGTTTATCCTCTTTCATTAACTTTGTCTGAAATCCATTAACTTGACGGTTCCCCCTCTTTCTTTATCATCTTCATCTTCTCACAAACATAAATTCCCAAAATTCTCTGTGAAACCGCCTTTGTTCTTCCTTTACTTCACCTTAAAGCTTTCTGAATGGCCAACCTTAACCACTAAAATGACCCAAAGTTTTCCATGCAGTTACACAGGCAACACAATCAGGTTCTTGTGTTAATGTCTAAGAAAGATCCTTATTTCTCAGAGGTTTGTTGATTTCTGCCTCTATCCAACTATTCCACCTCCCTTACCATAGATCCTGTTCTTTATGAGAATCATTTGCTTGAATTTTGGAAGACCTGTCAAGAGGTCATCATGGATGGGGAGAAGGCACTGTCTGCTATAGTGTATGGGAGGACAATCTTCATTACTCCATCAATCATAAACATTCATCTTTAGTTGGATGATAAGGAAGGTGAATAGTACTTACCCAAGGAAATTGTCAACCAACCCTTTGATAGACGAGCTATGAGGGAGACTTTTCTGAGACCTTTAGGAAAAGGAAGGTCTCCTATTAATAGAATTACTTACGTCATGTGGTCATCCACAGTTTGTCCAACAAGCATTGGGGTTAGGACCAAATTCTTGAGGATCTCTCCTTCCTAATGCATGGGATGGTTTAGGGAGTCAAGTTTAGTTACTCTCAGTTCGTTTATACAAATTTTCTTGCTAACATGGACTCCGTAGAATAATATATGTTTCCTTGATAAATTCAACACATTTTCAATTGTTAACTAAGCTCACAGTTGAGGGAAACTGTCAGGACCGTTTACGTACACGATACTAACAGATTCTGCGTGAGACCAGATCAAATAGTGCAGAATCCTATTTGATTAGCGATCCAATTAGTGAGAACGTTAACCCGATCGATATAATAATAAACAAAACATTAAGAACTAGTAGGAATCGATCAAGAACGGACTTTGAAGTGTTTCGAATTGTTATGTTTTTACATGAATTAAGTGGTATTTATAGGTTTGTAGTTTCCATTCATACGATTGAACCATTAGCATGGTTCAGTCGTGCGACTAAATCATGCACTGAGTCATACGCATGACTGAAGGTTCAGTCGTGCGACTGAGTCAATCTTAAGTCTCAATCATATGACTGATCAAGTCTCCTGGTTTAGTCATGTGATTGGTCCATAAGCATGATGTATTCATGGGTATGGTGCATAAGTATGGTCCATTAGCATGAATACTCATCCGATTAGATTGAACGCATTTCTTAATCATTATTGACTAAGAACCATGTATAACAACCTCAAACCTATATAATATGTTTATACATATAAATTATACTTTAACACAATAATATGAAATAAATAAACATGAATAAACATCAACCACATAATATATTTCATTGAACCATTTCATTACATATGTGTAACACATGAAAGACTTTTACATTTAAGCTCATAAACTAGGAAGAACATGTATCTACAAACTCCCCCTTGGTCCTAGTTTACCCTATCGTCTAACACTCTTCACATGTTCTTTGAATTCTTGTACTTATCCTCTTTTCTAACACTTACCTGTATTTCAAATGCAAAGAAGAGTCTTGTCATGTGTTGGAACTAGAGAGCTTGTACAATATCCTATGTGTCATAGAATAGTGGTCACTTGTATAATGTATAGACATCTTCAGCCAACAAGTTTGTAAGCCATATTGGGTCGAATACCCTCATAGTATCAATCTTTCCTTCTCTGTTCAGAACTATGACCGCTTTCTCCTGTTCGTCAATCATAATACCACCATTTGAAGTGTGGAGTGAAGTCCTGAGGCATTTCCCATCAGGGAATCTTTGACATTATGCGTAGGGGACTCCACTTCAGCACCACTTTAGGTCCTCCAGATATAGGGTCCACTTCAGACTTACGGATGAACCTCGTAGGTTGTTGAAGTCTGAAGTTTACCCACCTGGTGTGGTATTCCTTCTTTAAAGCAGCCTCGAACCATCCTGACATCTTCCTCCGATTTGCATACAAAATATCTAAACATGCTAGACGGTTGAGCTCAAAACTAGGAAGAATCTTCACATGATGAGGATATCTGAAGTACTCGATCCCTTTCTCTCTCTTAACAACACATACAACTAACTCTTCAAAATACGTCCCCATGATAATCTTGCCTGACACTTTTGATGTCTTTTGACTCTGTTGAGCTTGGTGTAGGCATTCTGCTTTGGTGACGCACGTTGGGCTTTCATCTCAGCAAAACAAGCTGCCCATTCAGCTTTCTTAAAGTCGACATTAGCGTCCGAAGCCTGGGCTTGGCTTTCATCTTTTTCCTTTTCTTTTTCCATCTCCTCTAGCTTCACAAATGAAGCACTACCAAAAGTATCACCCAAGTTGGGTATAACATTACCTTCATGGTTAGTGTACTCTGGATAATGATCAATAGTGACATCCTCTATCTCAATCTCATCTACATCATTCAGCTCATCATCACTTGGAACATCAACTTCTAGAGCATCTTTGACAAACTCATCAGGATTCATCCTGAACATTTCAGCGAGTTATTCGTCCGTTAAATCATGAATAATCTCTCCCTCCTCCGGAGTATAGCTCACAGATCTTCTGACAATCCCTTACAAGTCAAGAAACATGGTAAGTTGAGTCTTGACTTGCTGAAGGGGTTCGACATCATACTCATCTCTCTGTTGAGCTTCATCTGTTTGATTAAATATTAAGCACATCATACGTAAGTCATTATATAAAACATTAAAACATAAACAAACATAGATGATCGTTAATTACATTAATGTAATATATAATTCAAGTATACAAGTTTTTAAATACAAAGACATCTAATAATTACTTTTGTCTTGATCTGTCAGTTCTTCAGTCGGAGGAGCTGAGGATGAGGCTCCTTGATCTTGGTTTCTTTTAGTGTGCCTCTCCTAAGCTTGTGGAGAGGCTGATGCAGCCACATCACCTTCTTGATCGTCATCATCCTCTTTATCTTTACCGCTCGATCCTCCTTTATCCTCATCTTCCTCAGATTCATCTTCATCCTTACCATCATCATCATCATCATCATCATCACCATCATAACCATCCTTAATCTTGTACAGCTCGCTCTTTGATCCCCTAAGCTTTAGCAATATCTTCTTGTTCTTCTTCTCAAGATCCTCTATCCTTTTCGACAAAGCCAACACCAACTCATTTTGACTTTATAGTGTGTGGTGGGCTCGGCCTAATGCTCTCTCATACTGAGCGTTCTTGTTGCTCAGCTGTACCATCTGCTTTGCCTGAGCTGCATTCACCTCCATCAACTGATTTAGCTATGTAGTCCTTAGCTCATCCGTGGCAATCAGCCTCAGCACAATACGGTTGAGGTTAGTCAGCTACTCCTCTAACTTGTCCATGGGTAGAGTAGGTCCAGCTATGAATGTGGATCAGGTGGAGGGACTAGCTTGGTGAGTGGTGGTTGTGGTGGTAGATGTGGTGAATATGGGAGGTGGAAGGGGAGTGAGATATGGTGGAGTGGTTGTGGTAGTGGTGGTGGGATGAGTGATAGTGGTATTAGGAGGAGTGGTGGTGGTAGTAGTAGTTGTGGTGGTGGTGGTAGGAGATGTGGTAGTGGTTGTAGGTGGAATGGTGGTAGTAGTAGTGGGTGTGGTAGTGGTGGTGGTGGTAGAAGATGTAATCACAATAAGGGTGAGCCATTCTCTTCTTCCTGGAGGCCTTTGCAATAGATGCTCCCCTCTGGTTGATGGGCTGGTCAAGGGTGTAAGTAGGATCAGTGACAGCTGTTGTAGCACCTCTCGACTAAGCCTAGCGTTCACCAACCGCCTCTATCCCTTTGTTTGTGGCCACAACCCAGCTCCCGACAGTCCTCACTAGTAGCTCATTATCCGACTCTTCCTCCTCATCTATCAAGAAGTCTTTGTGGAAGGTAACCCTTTTTGTTCGACCAGGTGCCTCACCACCTTAACCCTGATCATGGTCGTCATCATCATCGTCTTTTTCATTGGTTGGTGCCATGATGGGCTCAATATCACAGTCACTGTCATCATGACACCACTTCTTGCGAGATGGCGCCACATACTCGTTGTTGGCGAAGTGACCAAACAGCTCCTCATCGGGGGCTTCACCTGCTTCCCCCGATAGACCACCATCCTACCCAAAGTAGTATCATCCATAACCTCGAGTGTGACAGCATCGTCTCTCTCTCTTTCGGCAGCGAAGGAAGTTTCCGGTTAATGATCATCTATAGAAACCTTAGGTACATGCAAAGCCTTCCATGCTGTTGGCCTTGAGGTTCTCGATCACGTAGGAGAATATCATCCGGGAGAAACTGAACGGGTGGTTCAGCACCAAAGCAACATATGCATTCTGGATTTGATCTGACATATCGTCGAATCATCCACTCCTTGACGCTATGCACTTAAGGATGACATGGGCCAAGTACTTAAACTAGGGGGCATAGGTTGCTCTTGTTGAGCAAACCTGCATTGATGTTCCCAGTGTACTTCATCCACTGAAAGCAACCCCTAACGGTCAGAGGATGTAGCTTGGTCGGGTGGTCACCATCCTCACCCAGATCTAGGACTCACCTACGATCTGCTACAGTAACACTAATCTCCTGTCCGAAGTTCGAGCTCCGGATATTATGGGGCTCTATGGACCTGTCAACAGTAGCACCTTCCAAGAAGGTCTCCTGTAGGTATCTGTATGGCGTGCAGGTGTAGATATGGCCTTGAAGATCCTCGATCTCCTCGGAAAGGCTATGATCCCTGCAAACTCGGAAGCATTCCGAGTAGTAGCATCTAAGTGAGCACAGATATTGTGCTTGGGCTCATCATACATCTGTCAGCCATATTCTTGTAACACAAAAAACATATACATTAGAGTTATGTATAAGAGATGACAGTTGAAACTTAAACTATTTTTTATCAAGCTGGTTCAATCGTGTGACCATACGACTGAGTTTAGTCGTGCGATTGAGCTTGTGCTTGAGTTCAGTTGTGCGATGAACTTGCGACAGAACTTAGTCCTATGTTAAGCCATACGGATGAGTCAGTCGTGCGAGTGGGACAACAAATGATTCTTTCATGTGATTGAATCATGTGCCTCGCTCAGTTGTGTGACTGAGGTTCATTCAAAGTGTCCATTTGCATATTGCTCTATTCGACACTCCAACCTTGAATCTTTGTCAAAACTTTATGTTAGACGTTGTGTTTAGGCTCATTGCATTCGCAGGAACTCTAAATATCACTTAATGTCCTTTATATCAACGATTATGTCCATTTAAGTGGTCTATTTGAAGAGTTATTCTGATTTCTTGATTTTAATCGATTAGGTCATTAAGGGTTTGATTACACCAATCATTATGGTTGATTTCAGTCTCACAGTACCTATAGATGAATGAGAAATCAGTTTGGATCAAAATCAGTGAGTAATCAAGGTAAAGGAAATTTGACCAGAGTATCTATGTATGAGGGGTTTAGAGAGCTTTGAAGGGTGGTAAGTAATGCGACCGACTCACCCCTCTAATTATACTGATTTAAAGATCAGCCATGCGACTAGACCCATACGCATGCTTCAATCATGCGACTGGAGTTAAGTCGTGCGACTAACTTATACTTCTTCGTCCAGTCATACGATTGGTTCATTCTGGTAATCCAATCGTATGGATGTCCCATACTCATGGTCTAATCATATGACTGGCTCATACTTATGGTCCAATCGTGCGATTGGCTCATACTTATGGTCCAATCCTTCGACTAGCTCATTCTTATGGTCTAATCGTGCGATTGGCTCATACTTATAGTCCAATCGTTCGACTAGCTCATTCTTATGGTCTAATCGTGCGATTGGCTCATACTTATGGTCCAATCATGTGATTGGCTCATACTCACATACACTTAAACCTTTACCTTGTGATATCTAACATTATAAACACCGATCATCTCAGACATGACCTTTTTAATTTAAAACCATTTGATCACCTCAGACGTGATCCTTTTAATTTAAAACCGTTTGATGACCTCAGACGTGATCCTTTTTATTTAAAACCAATTGGTCACCTCAGACGTGACCACTTTTACTGAGTGATTCATTGATATCATCTAGTTGTATAGTCCGACTTTTACGCAACAAAAGACTAGAAAAACAAAAGAAAAAACTATAAATTAGAACAGAACAAGACATATTTTTGTGTTTTTTATTTGTGATGGATTGAAATCTTTTAGAAAAACGTCATAACAGATTTTTCTTCCTGGTCAGCACAACTTCAGGTTAATTTGATCATTTCTGGAACGATTCATTATGGAATCATTCTAGTATATCAGAATCATTTGGGATATTTTAATAAAACAATTTTGATGTTGGATTCTTGTTTTGACCGAGAGTCAATAGCACTTTTAGGAAATCATACTAGTGCTATAAGATGCACACAATGATTTTGACTTTCAAGAGTTGCAGCCACGATGATTGCCAATATGTTTGTCCTCTTAAATCCATACATAGATTTTTGACACAAATCGGTCAGTGCTTATCTTGGGTGAAATACATTGAGGACTCGGTCCAAGTGTCTTGCCTCATGTTGGCAAGTATGACTCTGGATCTCCAAAAGGAGTATGAACATCATGGAGCGTACGACATGATAACCCAGATGAAGGAAATGTTCAAACAACAAGCAAGGGTAGAGCGCTTCAAAATGGATCAAGCACTCCATGTGTGTCGTATGGATGACACCCAATCTGTTTCATCTTATGTACTTTAAGATGAAAAGCCACATCGACCGCCTCGAAAGGCTGAATTGTCCCGTCTCGAAAGAGTTGGCTACAGATTTGATCCTCAACTCTTTGTCAAAAAAGGTTTGACAACTTTGTCATGAACTATAACATGAACGGGTGGGACAAGAACATAAGTGAGCTTCACTCTATGCTCAAAACTGCCAAGGCGGCCATGGGTAAAAGGGTTTTACCCGTTCTCACCATCAATGAAGGTGGGAACAAGAAGAGGC
>BJCM01006559.1:0-10281 GCA_018326385.1 Flaveria bidentis | reverse complement strand
TATCAGAGTGAGAGTTTTGAGATTCTCAGTCGTCTTGATCACCACACAGTAGTGTGTCCATTGCCTAGGAAGTGAGGACATGAACTTCCTTACAATGTCCCTGTTCTCAAGAGGAACTCCTCCATCTACAAGGGTATCCACAATCTCAACATACCTGAAGTATTACTGAGTCATGGTTTCACCTTTTTGAAGGTGAAGTTTTCAAACTGCTGCTTCAGGAGATCCTTCTTGTTCTCCTTAGCTTCAGAGGAACCCTCATACATTAGTTTCAATGCATCCCACAGGTGTTTAGTTGTTTTGCATTTCTTGAAACCTCTATATACAAAGTTTGGAAGAGCAGTCTGAAGGGTTTTCATGGCTTTTCTGTCATTCTCTACTCTCTTCCTGTCTTCATCAGAGTAGTTTGCCACGGCCTTGGGGATCATACCAGCACCAGTTTCAAAAGGGATGCTTGGTATGTAAGGTCCATTTTCAATAGACTCCCATATTCTTGAGTCTAGAGACCTGATGAAACCTTCCATTCTCAGCTACTAGGTGTCAAAGTCATCAAGAGTGATCAGTGGGGACTTGTTCATGGTTCCAGTTTCCATATCAGTCTTGGAAATGGCTGCCATTTGAAAAGTTGAGTATTTGTGTGTGTGAGGGATCTTAAGATGGTGAGTTCTTATATCAAGAGCCTAGAAAGCTCTGATACCAAATACAGGACCAGTGAAGGGGGTCACTTATAACACAAGAACACAAAGAGGAGAGTAACTAAACTTAATCAAATAGTGAACTAGATTAACCACAAGTAAAGACACTAAGAACACAAGTAATTAAGAGACAGAACAAAAGAGCAAGATACACAAGTGAATGGTTTTCAAGATTGAGTATATTGCTTTCTCAATGTTCTATTACAAGTGTTACAAAGCATATAGGAAAGTTACAAGAACATGAGATACTTATACTACTTCCTACAGCCAGCGATACTATGAAAGCCAGTTGGATACAATTGCCTAGACACAAAACAAAATCAATTATAGAGTTAAAAGGCAGATTGCCTTTTGACTAGTGACTATGACATGCCATAGCTCACATCTTTATCTATTACAAAAAGGATAAAGTACATGAAGTAGAAAGTTACAGACTCAAGACCTCAATGTACAGTTACCAAAAGCATGGACCTTTTCACCAACTCAGGTAACTTGGTGACTTTACAGAGTTGCAGCGGAAAGGGGTCCAGCTTTATGGAAAAGAACATCAGATAAAGCATGTTGTTAAAAGTCTTCAGAAGAAATCTGTCTTCAAGAGTTGAGCTTCAGAAGACTTTGTCTCTAAAGCTTCAGAAGACTTCATCTTTGGCTTTGGAAGATATTGGTCTTGGCTTCGAAAGATATTGGTCTTGGCTTCGGAAGATTTCACACTTAGAATATTTATGTTGCATGTGTGAAACTTCCGAAGCATTCTTCTTCAGTACTTGTGCAGCATGCATGCAAAAAGAATTAGGTTGCTTCACCCTCTATACATATTCTCTATAGTTATAGAATCAAACCTCAATGTACAGTTACAAAAAGTATTGACCATTCACTAACATGTATAAGTTGGCGAGTCTTTAGAGTTGCAGTGGAAAGTCGGTCAGCTTTATAAAAACTACATCAGAGAAAGCATATTTCACAAAGTCTTCAAAAGAAATATGTCTTCATTTTATTGGATTTGGAAGACTTTGTCTTTAAACCTTCGGAAGACTTCACTTTCGGCCTCGGAAGAAGATATTGGTCTTGGCTTCGGAAGATTTTACACTTCGAATATTTCTAATGCAGGATGTAAAACTTCTTAAGCAACTTCTACTTTGCATTAAGTGCATTCATGCGGGAAAGACTTGGTTTGGTTTTGGGTGCATCAGCCTTTCAATAAGCCTCACAATATATCATCAATATTAGAGACTAGTTATTTTTATTCTTCCAAAAGCACTGAGTGCATGCATGCAGGAATGACTTGATATGTTTTAGGTGCATCAGCCTTTCAATAAGCCTTACATTATATCATCAATCTTAGAGACTAAAGTTATTGTTATTCTTCCAAAATTCCGACAACTCAATAGTTGTTACTTCTTACAAATTCAAACACCATATCGCTACTATCAGGGATTATACTACACAAACAACCATTATAGGCATTGTTTTTCTAGCATCGTTTGTCATACGAGAATGTGTACAATCACTAATTATAATTTTGTTACAACATGTAGCCATAATTTCATACCGTCGCCAACATCACTATCGTATAGTCACCATCGGTCATCGCTGAGATCTTGGTTTTTCGGAATACTTAATGACAAATCAATATCCTTCATTTTTAATAACCATCTCATGTGACTCATTTGATATTCTGATTCAAAGAACAAAGATGGAGAATCAAAGCTACAATTTTAGTTGAACGGAATTTTGGTTTAATGTTCAGAAAACAGAGAAGATAATTTGACCATTGTGGTGTCAATAAATATATAAGAGAAGAAGAGTGTTACCAAAATTTTTAAGTCCAAGATATGGTTCAATGTGGAGAGGTCATAATGGCAACACCTCTTTCTCATTTTTGTCTTACTTATTTCTTGGAATTCTCAGTTGAATAAAGTGTGTGTGTGTGTGTGTGTATGTGTGTATGTATATATATCTATATATGTATATACATATATATATATAACCAAGTGTGATTAAAGAAAATAAAGGAGTATAGGGGCTAAAGGCGGGCAAATGAAACTTAAGACCCTAAACCCCTATAAAAGTAAAGGTAGTCGCCTTCATGCATGTTCTTGTCTGAAAATGGTGCTAGAGAGAGTTGCAATTCTAGAAAGAGAAAGCCAAGGATTTTGAGCAAAGGTGTGGACTTTCACGTATGAAACGCTAGATCTAAGCTAGATCCATGTCCTATGGATGTTTTATCATCGTTTTGATCATTATAGTTGACACCACTTTTAGTCATGTCTTCTTGTTAAGGTGAGTTCTAGATCCCCACTTTTATGTATTTTCATGTATTTCGGGGCTAGTAAGCATACCATGAATATTTTAGTAAAGGATAATGGGATTAAAGTGTTAAAATTATCATTTCTGAATGAAAAACCCAAAATGATATAGGAACGTTGGTTTTCACTAAACCTAATGGTATGTATGATGATATGCTAGGTATGGGAGATAATGTGGATGAATCATCAACACCCACATTAAGTAATAGTCATTTGCATTTGTGTCTTATTTACTAAGTTTACAAATATGGATATGTAATGTTGATTCACAATTGTATATGTGAATGATATGAATATTGTTGTCTGCATTTGTCCTCAAATGCGGGCATGTTATTGTTGTTGCATTAGTCATAATGGTTGCATCTCGTCATAAAGTTTCCATGTGTACTAATACAGATGAACAAGTGGTTGACCAACACTAGTTGATACTATTACCCGCATTTGCTATAGTGGTTGCATTTCCCAGAATTATCCTAACTATAACTAATGTGGAGGAACATATATTTCATTTGTTGGAGTTGTACAAGATAGTCTATATTATCAACACAATCAAAGTCAACAATAGTCAACATCATGGTCAAAGTCAACGCAAAAGTCAAACCCAACATGTTCGAGACGAAGAACCAAGATAAGACGTTGAAGATTTAGATGACTAGAAGTTTTATTGTTATAAATATATTTTGTGTGAACAAAATATATTTTACTTTGTTTGAGTCATTTTTATGCTTTATATGAAATTTCTATTAATTAGCCTAAGTATATAGGGTTCAGTGCATGTAGTGAATATTAATCTAGACTATAAAAAGGTTAATTGTAATTAGGTTTTGTGAATGGTTGTATGAACAAGAGATTGGGGGATTACTTATAAATATCATTTGCAATCTAATTGAAGATCAAAGGGGATTTTATTGTGTTTATCATATTTTGATCTATTATCTTCATGATTTGAGTGTGATTAACCTGGGCTAACAATTTGGTATCAGAGTCATATTGGATCAAATTCATTAAAGTTTTGAAGATTTTTGAAGGTGTTCACTAGATTTTTAGAGAGAGAAAGTGAGGGTTTAAAGAGAAAAAGTGGATCTGAAATTCAAATTTCATCTCAAACACAATCAATTTATCTAATTTACAACAATCTACTACAAATTTAAGATATACAATATAAATTTCTGATCTACAACATCCATTATACAAGAAAACTCAAAGAAATATTTTAGATCTGAAGTTTCTCTCACACACACTAGTGTATGTTCTCTTGGTGTTCTTGAGAGCTTCAAATCTTAATGGGGCGAAAATAGATCTGATCTTGAACGAAAGTTCAAAGTTTCCGGCAAAATTACAGTTTCGTCCGGTGAAACTTCAAATTTTCCGGAGAAACTAGAAATTCCGGCGAAATTATAAAACCTGCGAAATTAATAAAAACAAAGTTGCGAAATCAAAAAAAATTGTGTTTGCGAAATTAAAAGTTCAAACTTTAGAGAAATTTAGAAGTAAAAAACAATCTGCAAATTTAAAAAGAAAATAATCAGCAAATTTTTTTAAAAAAAATAAACTTTGTTGTGTTTGATGGGTTTCTTGAAGAATACCATACTTCCTAAGCCTCTTTCAAAAGCTCGGCTTGGGTGCGTCACTCATTGAGCATGTTCTGGACCGCCCGACCCTCAATCGACGTACGAACCAACAAGCCCTGACCCTCGCTTGCACACGAACCAGCGTCCGCATACACTGCAGTATCATAGCCGTTTGTTTCCTCACCTGACGCCCTCTAACCAAAGCTTGAAGCCTCAACACTCCTTTCAAAGCTCTGAAGGCGCACCTCGCCAAAAAGCCACGTAAAGCGATTTGGATCCGAATGGCAGTCCATTCTATCCTCACAACTTTGAAATCCTTAGGTTAAGCCCGAACAATAGTAACAACAGCATTAGAAAACACATCAGAACCCATAACCAAAGACGAATCCAACCCATCAGACATCACACTTCTATTGCCTCCTTTCCATGAACCTCCACCACCACTGGAACCAACATGACGAGGGGAAGAAGATGATGTACTGTACGCACCATGACTCGCCGGAAAAGTTCGCTAGACCCTAGCCGCCGCGAACTTCTCTCTTCGATATCCCCTTCATTATTGAGTTTCAGAATAAACCAAGTCCATCGTTGGATTCAGAAGGTTGAGTTTAGTGAGGGTAGGGGTTATTCTGGCCATAACTCGCCGGAAATTTTTTTTTACAGAACTGATACAAATTTTAATTTTGAATTCAAAAATTTTTTTGAAGAGAAGTGTGAAGCTTTGAGAGTCGACAATGACAGTAAATCAGAGTCTGTGAGAACTGATGATGATAAGACTGGAAAAGATGATAACAGAAAGAAAGAATCTAAGGCTGACAAGATGTTGAAGGTCAAAGAAGAGGAACAACAAAGAATCACAAGGATTTGCAACTATGAACAGAGCTTAGCTGCAGAATGAACTTGTAGATACATGTTGTTCCTAGTTTATGAGCTTAACTGTAAAAGTCTTTCATGTCTTACACATATGTAATGAAATGGTTGAATGAAATATAATATGTGGTTGATGTTTATTAATGTTTAATATTTCATATTACTATTGTGTTAAGTATAATTTATATGTATGAACTTGTTATATAGGTTTGAGGTTGTTGTACATAGTTCTTAGTCAATAATGATTGACAAATGTGTTCAACCTAGTCGGGTGATTATTCATGCTAATGGACCATACTTATGGACCATACGCATGAATACATCATGCTTATGGACCAGTCGCACGACTGAACCAGGAGACTAGATCAGTCATATGATTGAGACATAAGATTGACTCAGTCGCACGACTGAACCTTCATTCGTGCGTATGACTCAGTCGCATGATTTAGTCGCACGACTGAACCATGCTAATGGTTCAGCCGCACGACTGAACCATGCTAATGGTTCAGTCGCACGAATGGAAACTACAAACCTATAAATACTATTCACAAACCCTACCCGTCCACAACGTCCAAGATAGCCAATCCAACTTCAAAGTTCATTCTTGATCGATTTCTACTCGTTTTTAAAGTCTAGTTCATTCTTATATCGATTGGGTTAACGTTCTCACTGATTGGATCGCCAATCAAATAGGATTCCGCACTATTTGATCTGGTCTCATGCATAATCATTTAGTATCTCGTACGTACACGGTCCTGAAAAGTGGTATCAGAGCTTTGGCTCTTGAATTTGTGTGGATTCGATTAGTTTTGGTGTTAAAACTCAGGTTTTAATTCAAAAGAGTCACCACGTTGGTTCAAAAGGTGTTTTCGACGTTTGCATGCATAAAAGTTGTGTTTTTCATCATACGGTAGATTAGGGTTTCTAGGAAAATCGTGTTTTTGTGTCAAAGTGTCAAAATCTTCGATTTTACAAAAACAAAAGCCTTCAGTCGCACGATTGGTCTAGTCGAACGATTGAACTCAAACGTATACTTCATTCGCACGACTGAACTCAACCCCATCCCTCATTCGCACGACTGAACAACTCCAGTCGCTTGATTCCAATCGTCTTATTCATACGCAAGACTGAATCCCATCGCACGATTGAATTCATTCGCACCTTTCATTCACACGAGTGAAACAGTCCTGTTCTAAAAGTTCAAAGTTTACACCAATGGAAGATCAATTTGTTGCATTTTCTGTTGGAAAGGACTCTCGCATCCAGAACCTTCTGCTTCTGGAGAATGAGATTGGTTTCATAATAAACCGCCAAAGCTGATAATGTTAGATGACTATCCCCAATGGAAACAGCGGTTGAAGATCTATCTAAATGGAGTTGATCCTAATCTTTGGACATCCATTGAGACTGGTACACGGTACTAGTCAGTGCTAATGGAGTGAAGTTAACATTGGAAGGAATGAGTGAAACACAGAAGATTCTATTCAATGCTGAAAGAAAGTATATACTCTGTTGACTCAGTCGATACCAAAAGACATCTTTCATCAATTTTCTGAAAACAATCAGGCGAAAAAGTTATGGGAAGCATTGGAGAAGAGATATGACGGAAATACAACACTCAAAACACTGAAGGCTAAAGCTCTCAAGAAGGAGTTTGATAATTTCATCTCAATAGGGAATGAGAGTTTGGATTTACATTATTGACAGGTTCTACCATCTGATGAGTGAGTTGCACACTCATGGTGTAACAACGTCTATGGAAGATAAAGTTTCAAGCTTTGCAGATGGTTTGCCGGATAAATGGGATTCATTTGTGTCCAACCTAAGACAGAACGACATTCTTATGACATTAGACATAAATGACTTCATCCTGAAGTTAAGAGTGGAAGAACTGAGAATGAAATACAAGTCTAAGAAAGGGTCCAATGTTCAGAATCCTTCACTCTATAACTCAGTTCCAACTCAAGCTGTTTCAGGAGCAACGTTGCAAACAGCTTTCGTGTCTGGTTCTTTTTCTCCTTCTCAAACCAGCACCTCAGGAACAGACACCTCAGGTCATCTACTACCTAATATATAGTTACTGAAGCAAACACAATAAAGTTAAAGACCGAGAATCTCGGTAACGTCATAGTGGAAGTTGCCAAAGAACATATGGGTCTTCTAGCGATGGTTATACAATCTTACGATGGTTTAGTTGCTGGTAAGATTGGAAATTGTCATCTTGCAGATGAGGATTATGAGCAAGTTAATGAAAATGAGCTAGAGAGGATGGAGATAATGTGGGCCTTGGCGAGTGCTGTCGGAAGGGCAAAGAAGTTTGTGAAAAAGACAAGGCAGAATCTAGTAGCCACTAAAGATACAACCTTTGGTTTTGACAAAACCAAAGTCGCTTCAACTGTGGTGAAAAGAGGCATTTTAAATGTGAATGTCTAAAGCCCAAGAAAACAAGTAATGGAAATCCATATCCAACCTTCAACCGTCAAGACAAAGACATGAGTTGAACCACATTTTCAAGAAAAGAGACAAAGGCCTTGACTGCTCAAGGTGATGAAGGGCATGACTCATCCTTTTGATTTGTGTCTCCAGGTGAATCAAATATTGCATATGTTGAGGCATTGGATGATGGATCTGCTAGTGAAGGTGAAATCACAGCTGAGCAAGCGATGTCAGATACCGAAGAAGCTGTGACTGTGGTAAATCACTAGGTTGAGGAAGAGCTCAGAGCAACAAACTCAGAATCTCCAGTAAATGAAGAGTCTAAAACGGTGTTGATGGTTGACTCCTCTGATTCCTCACAGGTAAGTTCTAATGATCAATTATTTGATAAACATGCTTGTTCTGAATGTAACAAATTTAGAGATAGTATTGATCTAAATTTTGCAAGGTTATTAGAACACAATGAAAATTTAGTAAACAATTTACAACTTTGCACTTAGGCCAATCGTATTTTAAAACAAAACAAGTGCAGTTACAAAGAGAAAATAGAACTATTGGGAAAACAACTATGGGAAACCGAGGTTGTTGCTTTAAACCAAGCAAATGACATAAAGTTTTATTTAAACTCCATGATCGAGAACCTTGAGGCCAAGGGTAAGGAAGGCTTTTGCTTCTCCCACACTTATTCATATAGTTTATATGTATTGATCATATATGCTATAGTATGATGGTGTATAGTTAAGTAATGCAAGATGTGTAATGCTAATGATCTACTCTTACTATTAAGAATCTTAGATACATATTATTTATATGAAGTAAATGATTATTTACTATGTGTAATAGTATAAAGTATAACCCTGGATATAGTAAAGTATGAACAATTGATGGTTGTTATGAAAAAGTAATAAAGCCGAAAGAAAACAGTATTAAAAAAAGTAAATAGGCCAATGTACAGAAAGCTTGCAAGCACTAAAAAAGAAGTTTACATTCATTGCATTCTCACCTGATAAAGGAGCTTTTCCTCATGCATTCTCACCTAATAAAGGAGATCTGCCTTGTGAATTCTCACTTGATAAAGGAGATTTGCCTTGTGCATTCTCACCTGATAAAGTAGATTTTCCTTGTGCATTGTCATCCGATAAAGGAGTTATACCTTGTATATTCTCATATGATAAAAGAGCTAAGCATTCGGGCAAAGATAAAATGAAAGAATAAAACTAAAGATAATGACAAAGTAAAGTGTAAAGTGTGAATCCTTATGAAAGAATGAAAGAATGAAAGATGTTAACGATGCTAAAGTGAAATGTTTTGATGACGTAAAGCAAAAAAATTTCAAATGATTAATATGAAAAAGATTTATTTATTGTTATTTTTTTAAACTAGAACTCGCTCGGCGATGCTTAATTTTATGTGTATTAGCTTGATAGTTAAAAATGATAGAAGGAATAGAGAATGATAGCTTGACATGGATGTAAAGTTAATTGACTACATGCAAGACTTGTGTTCTATAGATAATAGATTTGTTATTTGGATGTATTTGTTTTAGATAATGATTCTTTTAATGATATCTTATTTTCCGCAATTATGTTATCAAATGTGTAAAGTTTAAGAATTATGTGCTTATGATATGAAAACCCAACTGTAGGGTTGACAAGAAACATAACCTTACATAAAGAACGAATATTACACACTAGAACATTGGAGTTCAATGTGCAACCCAAATATGCATACATCCACTTTTCCAGAATGAGTTTTAAGAACAAAATAATGTCCAAATGCTTTTCTAATAGATAAAATCTTAATAAACTTTAAATATGAGAGTAAGCAAGAGAGTAAGGCGCATTTGAGAAGTCAATTCAATCATATAAGTTTTTTTAGTAAAATAAGTGCGGGATTGGTTTTCTGTCACTTAACACTCAGTTTTTCTCTCAAACTCACTTAATCACACACATTGGTTTAGATGAAGCAGAATCTATTCTAAGAGTTGATGATAATTGATTGATTCAGTACCAATTGATAGGCTCTGATATCAATTGATAGGATCAGTACCAATTGATAGGCTCTGATATCAATTGATAGGATCAATTGAGACAATCTGTAATGATTTATGTGAACAATTCAAGAGAAACACAAACAATTGTAATCAATTCAAGCAATATCAACAAATTCACAGTTCATTGATATAGCTAAGACAATTACAAGAGTAAGAAAGCAGTTAACAATTCAAGCACTTAATCTCAACAAACTCTCAACAACTTACTTGAATTCTCTGTTAAAATTGAATGAAAAATTGCATGCAACCCTCTCTCTAACTAACTCTCTAGTCTAAGCTATTTATACTAGCAACTAAGGAACTAACAATTTACAAAACTAGTCCCTATACTAGTACAAAATATAAAATATACA